>CM077173.1:33805813-33980813 GCA_039654105.1 Coreius guichenoti
TAAAGCTTTACACATGAACCAGATGTAAACAATATATCTTTTTTTGCACCACAGTAATGAAAATAGAGGAAGGATTTGCCTATTTGTCATGAAAATAATGTCACAATGCAAAAAAATCTTAATGGTCCTAAAAATGCAGAATTTTCTTCATGCAAAATATAATTTCATATTTTTCCCCATTTAAATGTTTCATTTTGAGTATATGCCTCAGACATGTTTATGTATATTTCAAGATTCTAGTAGAATTAACAAAAATGCAGCATAAAAGCACCATTAAATGTCTATTGAATTTATGCAATCGCTGTATGTGAGAAAACTTTAAGATTTTTGTGTTTTCGCTTTAATCTCTCATTAAAAATGTTTCATTTGTGTCTGTTCAGATTGAAGCAAAAACTGCTGTGAAACTTAATTTGAAGCTCATTGGTGTGTGTGTGTGTGTGTGTGTGTGTGTTCACTGCTAGAATTTAATGAAATCTTTTTATTTACTTGCCACGTAAACATGCTGTTTGTAGTTGTAAATGTGTGTTTGATGTGTATGGATGAGTGTGATGAAGCTGAGAGCATCTGAATCAAGTAAGCACACATCTGATAATGAAAAAAATAAAGAGTTTATACTGACAGATGAGGTGTCAGACACATCTGCTGATAAACTGTGTGTGTGTGTGTGTGTGTGTTTCTTCTCAGGCGTTGGTTGAAACTCAGAATGAGCTGCGGAGGTCGATTCCAGACTTCACCTTTAACCTGGGCTTCTCAGGGAAGTTCTTCCATGCAGGTGTGTCAAAACTGTACAAGATCAGCTTTGAGAAACGTTAATGATATATATGATGCTGAAAATTCAGCTTTGCATCACAGGAATAAATTACATTTTACAATATATTCAAATAGAAAACAGTTATTTTAAATGGTAATGATATATCAAAATATTACTGACTTCTTTCAAAAACATAAAAAAAAAAAAATCATAATTATTCCAAACTTTTGACTGGTAGTGTGTGTATATAAATGACTCTGTGTGTGTGTGTGTCAGGTACTGATGAGGAGGATCTGGGTGATGATCTGCTGCTGTCATACGTTCATGAGTTCTGGTGGTTTCCTCACATGTGGAGTCACATGCAACCGCACCGCTTCCATAACCAGAGTGTGTTAGCGGAGCAGATGATCCTGAACCGACGCTTCGCTGAGGTGAGACACACACACACACACACACACACACACACACACACACACACACACACACACACACACACACACACACACACACACACACACACACACTCACACTCAGGTCTGAAGTGTTTTATTCATCAGTCAGTTCTGACTCATTCTGTGTTTGTGGTGGTTGATTTCGTCCTGTAGGATCACTCTATCCCGACTCATCTGGGTTACGCAGTGGCTCCTCATCACTCCGGCGTGTATCCCGTCCACATCCAGCTGTACGAGGCCTGGAAGCGCGTATGGGACATCAGAGTGACCAGCACTGAGGAGTATCCACATCTCAAACCCGCTCGATTCAGACGCGGCTTCATTCACCGCGGCATCAGAGTGAGTGTGTGTGTTTGTGAGCTTGGCTCATTAATATAAACACTCATTATGCTTGTTCATATAGAAATATGTGTCCGCAGATGAAGAGTTGAATTGTTAAATTGACACTGACAACTGCAAACGACTGTAACATTTTTCCCTCAGTGACATTTAGATCGTCACATTGTTATGAAGAGTGACAGCAAGAGCTTTTACCCTCCACTTATTCACATTATTATTATTATTATTATATAATAATAATAATAATAATAATTATTATTATTATTATTATTATTATTATTATTATTATTGTATACTTATTATTATTATTATTATTATTATTATTATATACTTATTATTAGAATATTATTCAACCACACACAACAAATGACCTGCAAACATATTATGGATTTTCCAGTGCTTATCAATATAAATAATAATTTTGTAATTATAAAATAATATGAAAAAATAAGTTGGAATTATTTAATAATTATAAAATAATTTAATTAAATATGTAATAATGATAAAGTAATTTTATAAAATATAACTATTAAAATAATTATGAAATAATAATATTAAATATTTATTCATTTGAAACAATTATGAAATATAAAATATTAAATTATTTTGAATTTTTTAATAAATACTTATAAATTATGAACTTATATATAAGAACTGTAATAATTATAAAATATAACTATTGTATAATAATTATGACATAATGTATTACATGAAAAATAATTATAAAATAATTGGGTTTCCCAGTGCTAAGAAACATACATTTTGTAATTCATCATTCAAATCATTATGAAATAATTATTTCATAGTTACTTCAAATATAATAATTTTTTTATAATCATGAAATAATATAATATAATTATAAAATAACAATGCAATAATTATACAATAACTATAAAATATAAAATCATAAAATAAATAATTATAAAAAATATCTAAAAATAATTTTAAAATAATATTAAATGTTAAATAATTATGAAATAATTGATTCAGACTTTATTATTAACCATTGTATAGAAATACTGCTTAAAGAAACCAGTTTTATTGGAAAAAGGTTGATAATTCCCAACTCTTACTCATAGTTTTGATTTGAAATATTTCTTTCAAATAAATGTCACATGCGATTGTGCTATCTAACCACAGAAGCTGAAATGTTTGATTTTATGCCTTCAGAGCTTCAGAGGCACAAGATTCAAGAGCAGATTAATATTCTGCTTGCTCTCTTTCATTGATTCCATAACGAGTTTGAGCTCCTGAGTTCAGTGCGAGATGTTATGAATATTACATTAGCTCACGTCTATTTATTCCCTTCAGTGAGACAGGCGCTGTACTGCATGAGTGTGTGTGTGTGTGTGTGAGAGAAGAAGACACTGCCATCACACACACAGGCAGGCAGGCAGGCAGAACTGATGCGGCATCACATTTGTGTGTGTTTTCATCAGGTCCTGCCCAGGCAGACGTGTGGTCTGTTCACACACACCATCTTTCACAAGGACTATCCCGGCGGCCCACAGGAGCTGGAGCGGCTCATTGACGGAGGAGAGCTGTTCCTCACCGTCCTGCTCAACCCTGTCAGTCTCTCTTTACTTGTACATGAAGTCACTGTGTTCATGCGCTTTTTATATAGCCATAGAAGTGTTCATCTTTTTCAGTCTTTTGGTGATATTCAGTAAACATCTCAATATTTTTGTATTTTACCTGATATGAGTTAAAAGGGTGTTTCAATTTTTTGGGTTCCCAATCATCTCAAATGTTTACTACTAACCGTAAAATGCAGTAAAATGTAGTTTTTAATAATTGAATTCAAGGAAGAATGATATTTTATCATTTTATTGATATAGACCAGTGAGACAAATATTAATAACCAACATTATTTACCTACTTGTATTTTGACATAGTATATAATGAATGAACATTTATCAGGACAGGACAAATGACCTACAAAACTGTTGGAGGAAAAATAATATGGGTTTTCCAGTGGTGTATACAGTGATATATGACAGCATAGAATACATTTGGTGCAGAATATTTCAAGTGCAGCCTTAAAATATGCTTGATTGGTTGAAGTGTTGCTCTTTTTCAGATTAGCATATTCATGACACACCTGTCTAACTACGGGAATGACCGTCTGGGTCTGTACACCTTCAAACGGCTGCTCAACTTCCTGCTCACATGGACTCATCTGAAACTACAGACGCTTCCTCCAATGCAGCTCGCCGAGAAATACTTCCACCTGTTCCCGTCTGACGCCGAGCCCCTCTGGCAGGTCTGTGTCAATGTCAATTCATTTATAAAGGAGGATTTCAAAGTTGAACAAAGTGCTGTAGAGGAACCACATATAAATCTACACAACACAAAACAAAAAAGAAAAAACGCATGCAGTAAAACAAAGTAAACAAAGATCTATGGTAAAATTAAAAACATGCACAATGAAGTCATTGTATTTGCAGGATTACAGTTGGAATTGGTCATTTAAATAATTGTGATCTTGTGTTCAGGACCCCTGTGAGGATAAAAGACACAAGGACATTTGGTCAAAAGAGAAAACCTGTGACCGCTTCCCAAAGATGCTGCTCATCGGCCCTCAGAAGACTGGTGAGGAGCAACAGCACCACCTGATGGACATATTCAGAAAGGCTCTTTACGCCGCGAGATAGTGATGCAACAAAAAATTAAAATAGAATTGAATTCCTTTTATCATAAAACCAATTTACACTACAATTTATATAATGAATAAAATATAAATTAGACATATATTGCCAGTGGTGGCTGGTGGGTTTTAAAATAGAGGCGGCACACTAAATTGTAGGATTTTTTAATCATTTATGTTTTGCTTAACTGCTTTAAAATGGCTTTTTGGGGTCACTTTTAGACAGAATTGAAAGAAAATGACTCTAAATGGAATTCTGTAATTATGGAATCCCCTCTAGTTACTCTGTTTTCAATAGATTTAAAATGAATAGAGTCAGCCAGCGGAGGAGCAAAACCACACATACTCTTATGAACTAAACAAACATTTTTAAACTTAATGAGGTTTTCCCAGCTAAGCAAGTTATACTTATTTAAAAATGTAACAATGATGAAAACAACTAAATAGTTTATCTAAAATTTTAAAGGGATAGTTCACCCAAAAAGGACATTTCTGTTATCATTTACTCACCCTCAAGTTGTTCCAAACCTGTTTGAATTTCTTTCTTCTGCTGAACACAAAGGAAGATATTTGGAAGAATGTTTGTAACCAAGCAGATCTCGCCCCCATTGACTACCATAGTATTTTTTTTTCCTACTATGGTAGTCAATGGGGGGCGAGATCTGTTTGGTTACCCACATTCTTCCAAATATCTTCCTTTGTGTTCAGCAGAAGAAAGAAATTCAAACAGGTTTGGAACAACTTGAGGGTGAGTAAATGATGACAAAATTTTCATTTTTGGGTGAACTATCCCTTTAAGTGCTTGTTTGTATAATAATTCCAATGGTTTTAGAACTATGAAATGTGTTTTTGACTAGCTTGTTAAACAATAAGTGATGAGAAAGAATCACAGAGTAAAAATATATCTTTGCAGCCTCATTTGATAAATAATTTCTAATAAACCTAACGTTTACCAAGTTAAATTTGACCTTTTTGCAAACCTTTTTTGTGTGGGTTTTGAAACCCAGATGTACCCCTAGGTATTTACATTCTGAAACAACTGAAAATATCCTGCATTATATCAACACTGTGTCCTTTAGAAAAGAACATACAGGCTGTTTTTGACACGTTTAAATTCAGATAACACTGATTGAGCCAGGATGTAACTTTTGCCATAACATGTCAACTTATTTGCAACCTCTTGACTGTATCATCAGCATACTGTATCATCAGGATATTACATTGACGACACACCACGGGTAGATCATTAAAAGGTTAGTTCACCCAAAAATGAAAATTCTGTCATTAATTACTCACCCTCATGTCGTTCCAAATTCATAAGACCTTAGTTCATCTTCGGAACACAAATTAAAATATTTTGGATGAAATCCGAGAGCTTTCTGACCCCTCCATAGACAGCAATTTAATGAACACTTTCAAGGTCCAGAAAGGTGTAAAGATATCGTTAAAATAGTCCATGTGACTACAGTGGTTCAACCTTAATGTTATGAAGCGACGAGAATTTTTTGTGCACAAAAAAAAAAAAATCTTTATTCAACAATTTCTTCTCTTCTGTGTCAGTTTCCTACGCTGTTCACATAGTGTAATCAGTGCAATGCTTCCGGGTTCTACGTCAGAATGCTGGCTCACTATTGGCCACTGATTGGCCAGCTCCTGCGTCAGCATCACACGCATGCGTCGTTGTGCTCACGTGAACAGTGTCGGCCAATAGTGAGCCAGCGTTCTGACGTAGAACCCGGAAGCATTGCACTGATTACACTATGTGAACAGCGTAGGAAACTGACACAGAAGAGAAGAAATTGTTGAATAAAGATTTTTTTTTTTGTGCACAAAAAGTATTCTCGTCGCTTCATAACATTAAGGTTGAACCACTGTAGTCATCACATGGACTATTTTAATGATGTCTTTACTACCTTTCTGGACCTTGAAAGTGACTATTATGTTGCTGCCTATCGGTGGTTCCGAGAGCTCTCGGATTTCATCCAGGATATCTTAATTTGTGTTCCGAAGATGAATGAAGATCTTAAGGGTTTAGAACGACATGAGTGTGAGTAATTAATGACAGAATTTTCATTTTTGGGTGAACTAACCCTTTAATGTTTAACTTGAAGTCCTAAAATAAATAAAACTAAAACTTAATAAAAACTATATAGACACATTAACAAAACGGTAACACTTTGCAATAAGGTTCCATTTGTTAACATTGGTTAACGATATTAGTTAGCATGAACAATGAAAAATACTTCTAAAGAATTTATTAATCTTAGTTAATGTTAATTTCAGCATTTACTAATACAGTACATTATTAAAATCAAAAGATGAATCTGTTCATATGATTTAACGGACCTGAGCTGACATGAACTAACAATGAACAGTTGTATTTTTATTAACTAACATTAACATTAACGAAGATTAATAAATACTGTAATAAATGTAGTGTTCATTGTTAGTTCATGCACTAACTAATGGAGCCTTATTGTAAAGTGTTACCAACAAAACTAATAAAAATTACTAAAACAAAAATTAACAAAATATATACAAAAACTATAATAGTATATCAATGATACTAAAATAACACTGATGTTTAGCAGATGCTGTGGTTAGCATGGAACATTCTCTTTCTTTGCATTTCAGGAGCAACGGCTCTCTATTTATTCCTGGGGATGCACCCTGATCTGACCAGTAATTACCCCAGTAAAGAGACGTTTGAGGAGATTCAGTTCTTCAGCGGGCACAATTATCACCGAGGCATCGACTGGTGAGCATCAGCAGAGCAACAAACGTCACACACGCTGCTGCAGGCTCCAAAACTCTCAGTCTGTGTATTCATTTCTCTGTTGTCTGTGTTTTCTCTCTCTCCTGCAGGTATATGGAATATTTCCCCCTCCCGTCTAACAGCAGCTCTGATTATTATTTTGAAAAAAGTGCCAATTATTTTGATTCGGATGTAGCCCCGTCCAGAGCCGCAGCGCTGCTGCCCAAAGCTAAAATCATCTCGGTCCTGAGCGATCCTGCAGACCGAGCATTCGCATGGTACCAGGTACATATATACGACACTCCTTTACATGTGCAAACATCACTAATTTACTCATTTACCATAGGTTTACTAGAGTAACCAACCATTTAGCAGTGGTATTTGTAGTAAAACTGTTGTAATCACAATTAAAATGGTCCTTTATGAAAATTAAATGTATCAGTATTTTTATGTAACCTTGAAAACACTTAAAATCATGATGCCATACTTATTGTACAGTGATTATCATAGTATTTTATCAACATTTCTATGACCGACGTGGTTTGTACTTTAGTCGCGTAGTTAATTTGTAGTGTTTTGGCTATAAAATTAAAAATTACAGTTTGAACCTTCAGTGTAGAGTAGACTAACAATTCATCATTATTATTTAAAATGTAAAAAATAACTTTAAATAATTAAAATTAGGCTCAAAGGGAAATATTTTATTTTCTCTCTTCAGCATCAGAGAGCTCATGCTGACCCTGTGGCTCTGAAATACTCTTTCCATGCTGTCATTACCGCATCCCACAATGCACCTGTGAAGCTGCAGATTCTGCAGAAGCGTTGCCTGGTTCCAGGATGGTACGCCACACACCTCAAGCGCTGGCTCAGCCACTACCACCACAGCCAGGTCTGTGTGTATATGAGGGTGTATGACGGTATGCTATAATACAGTGCTTTTCTTTATCATATTTCATGCATTACACCCTCACAGATTCTGGTTGTGGACGGTCAGACGTTGAAAACGGATCCAGCTTCAGTCATGGAGAAGATCCAGACATTTCTTGGTTTGGAGAACCGTGTCGACTATCACAAAATACTGGCGTGAGTTTGAGCATGAACATGTAACTGCCAAAATTTGTGTATGTGTGTGTGTGTATATATATATATATATATATATATATATATATAAACTAAATGTTTTGCAGGTTTGACCCAAAGAAAGGCTTCTGGTGTCAACTGCTGGATGGAGGACAGACCAAGTGTTTAGGGAAGAGTAAAGGACAGAGATACCCAGACATGGACACACAGGTACCACATACACACACACACACCCGAACACCAGCACAACATCTAGTCAAGTCACATTTATTTGTACAACGCTTTTCACAATACACATTGTTTCAAAGCAGCTTTACAGAAAGTTGTACTGTTATGTCAGTAATGTGTTAGTGCTTTACCATAGAGCAAGTTAAGGTTTAACGTTATGGCAATATAAAACAATGATACAAGAGATCTTAGATCTAGCTGTATTGTTTTTATAGTGTTGTCTAACACATTTATCAGCGCCGCAGAAACTCACGTCTGGGTGTTCAAAGGCAATTAAGAGATTCAGGGCCCTATCATACACCCGGTGTAATGTGGCGCCAGGCGCGACGCAAGTATTTTTTGCTAGTTTCAGCCCGACGCAGTTATCATTTTCACATCCAGCGCCACGTTGTTTAAATAGCAAATGCATTTGCGCCCATTTGTGCGCCCATGGGCGTGCTGGTCTGAAAAACAGGCGCATTGTTGGCACGTTGTTGCTATTTTGAGGCAACTGAAAACGACTGCACCATTGACCAACAAAAACCTGGTCTAAAGTCAATAGCACAGTATTTTCTGTGTTATTTAAAGAGCGCGTTAGTAATATGCGCCTATAGGCAGGTGCACAACGCGCGTACACTCCGCTTGTTACACACACAGGGATGCGCAGCAGCACACAAACATTTTTAAATATGAAAAATTAAAGGATTACAATGTAAAAGATTATTATTGTGTACATAAATATAAAAATGCCTACATGTCATAATGGATAGTCATTGCAAGTTATTAGGATTAGCCTACCTATTTGTAGTAATGACGAGCAGGCGTGGCGTCATTGGACAAGCAGATCCGTTTCCTCTCCGCTTGCAAATTCCGCCATGGTGCAAGCGCAGCTGGCTTTTAAAGGGAATGGGAGATGAGACTCTGATTGGTTTATAGCACGTTATGCCCAAAACACACCCATGACTCCTTTTGGAACATGTTCCTGGTGCGCCGACCATTTTTCCCATCGTTAAACTAGCAAAAGTGGATTCGGACGCCCTAAATGCACTTGCGCCATGTGCTTTAGACCATGCGCTTAGATCAGGAGTGTCCAAAGTCCGGCCCGTGGGCCAAACCCGGGGATGAATTTCAAACGGCCTGCAGCTTGTCTATTAAAATATATTATATGTGGCCTGCCACGCATAATTTACAAATTGTGAAGTTTCACAATGTCAACACAAGGTGGCAGTACTCCAGGGAAACATGGAAACATTAAAGCGCCAAAAGCGGAACGAAACAGCGCTACTTGTGCGCACTGCGCAGCACGCGACTCACAAGCTCACAAATGTTTACACTTGCTGAGTGTCTCGATCACACGACCACTGAACAACCAGTGAGAAGTGTTCGAGTTCGGCGCAGAGGTCTCTGGTACAAGCTACAAATCTCTCTGTGATTTAATTTAGTTTAAAGCCAGTTGAAACAGCGCTGACTTAACAACACTAATGTGCAAATCAGGAGAAACATTGAGCCGATCCAGTTATAATACTTTTCAACCAACAGTTCACCAACATTTATCATGGATTTACTGTGGTAACACTAACTGTAACCGTGGTATTTTGTCAGAAATGTAGGTTAATATCTCATTTTATTTAATTTTTAATGTAGACATGTATTAAATTAGTAATAAAGGCCAAATTACAGACAATTTTTTGCCATAAACTTGCAGTTTTGTGCATTTGTATTTATATTAAATTTGTTTATAGACTAAATACCAAAAAGCCATTCTAGATATAGAAACAATATTTTTACTTTTTACCATGTAGTGAGGTGCCATGCGTGGTTTTACCTGTGGTGATCTAAATAGAGTACTCGTTCATTTAAATAACGAGTTCTAACTCAGTAATAATATTTAGATTTCACCCTTTAAAAACGAGGTTGTTAAAAGTTTTACAGATATTGATTGTGAATTAAGTTTACATCTGTGCCCTATCTCAAGCTACACAAGCTTTTGTCAAATCTGTCATGTTTTCAAGAAACAAACATGTAATAGAATATAATATATATAATAGAAAAGGAACCGGCCACCATGTGTGTCCACAACATCGAATCTGGCCCCCTTTTTAAAAAGTTTGGACACCCCTGGCTTAGATTGTTAAAATAGGGCCCTTAATATTGGTCGGTTTTGTTCTAGCTTGATGACGGCGTAATTGAGCGTGGAATCATGGGAGTTGGAATCTTGACTCTTCACCTCCACAGCCGATGGAAAGGCATCCGACAGACTTGGGCAGAAATCTTTTTCATGAATGAGTGAATGTATTAAAGTTTTATTAACGTTACGGTATGATGAAGCAGGACACGCCGAGAGCCGCGGGAGCGAATGCTAATGAGAGAGATCCGCGCGAAACACCGTTCTCGGAGCTTTGATTATGCTTACGCTGCAGGCGCCGCTTCCGCTCTTTTTGTTGTATATGTGGGGTAACGCAGTGCTGTTTTACGTGGTTAAAACAATCATACTAAATACATTTCAGTGTGTTGAAAGTTATGTTTTAACATTACTCTGTGTTTTCGCTCGGTGGCTGGTATGAGAGACTTTGCACTTTGCAGTATCTAGATCGATATTAGAATGTCATATTAATAAAAACAGGATGACTAAATGACTGTTTCTAAATTACATGGTTATTCTTAAAATATATTGTGTGATGGAGAAAGCTCTCTCTGATTATGCTGTTAGCCACCTGACAAAATAGTGTTGTCTCTAAGGCATGGTGAAAACGTCACTCGCGGTGAATCAAGAAAACAAGTGATTCAAACAATAAGACTGACCGTGTTGAGCTGCATAACAATGATTCGTTTTCTGTTGATAAACGTATATCCAAACAGTTGCTCGCCTGTCTAAATACATACTATAGTAAAGCGTCTTTGGTGTTTCCATGGTTTCTATGGAAATCAAGGGTAACGCAGACATGACGTCATTGACAGGCGACGCAAGGACACGATTTGTAACACCTGATTTCTAAAAATAGCTGATTTCTCTGGATTTAAACATTGATGGAAACGTTTGGTATAATGTAAGTACACAGGCCAACAAAATATATAACATTGTTCTAGTGTTTTTTGGATTTTTTAATCTAAAAAATCTGACATTGTGCCTTTAAGAGATTTAAATATTCGTCAGTTTTGTTCTATTAAGAGATTTAAATGCTGGTCAGTTTTTTGTTTAACGCAAGATTAAGTGATTCTCAAAAAGTATTAATGAAAATAAGATTGGATGTCACAGGTGAAAAGTCTGATGCTCAGGCACTAATTAATTATAATTTAATTAGAAGTCATTTAAGCGACAATGTTGAGAAATACAGTGTATGGTTTCAATCATGTTAAATATTTTAGTTGAAATTTACTTGTGTCGTGGAAAAGATTTTGGTCATATTGCCCATATCTACTTTCCAGAAAATTCATTTACAAACCCGATTCTAAAAAAGTTGGGACACTGTACAAATTGTGAATAAAAACGGAATGCAATAATTTACAAATCTCATAAACTTATATTTTATTCACAATAGAATATAGATAACATATCAAATGTTGAAAGTGAGACATTTTGAAATGTCATGCCAAATATTGGCTCATTTTGGATTTCATGAGAGCTACACATTCCAAAAAAGTTGGGACAGGTAGCAATAAGAGGCCGGAAAAGTTAAATGTACATATAAGGAACAGCTGGAGGACCAATTTGCAACTTATTAGGTCAATTGGCAACATGATTGGGTATAAAAAGAGCCTCTCAGAGTGACAGTGTCTCTCAGAAGTCAAGATGGGCAGAGGATCACCAATTCCCCCAATGCTGCGGCGAAAAATAGTGGAGCAATATCAGAAAGGAGTTTCTCAGAGAAAAATTGCAAAGAGTTTGAAGTTATCATCATCTACAGTGCAAAATATCATCCAAAGATTCAGAGAATCTGGAACAATCTCTGTGCGTAAGGGTCAAGGCCGGAAAACCATACTGGATGCCCGTGATCTTCGGGCCCTTAGACGGCACTGCATCACATACAGGAATGCTACTGTAATGGAAATCACAACAAGGGCTCAGGAATACTTCCAGAAAACATTGTCGGTGAACACAATCCACCGTGCCATTCGCCGTTGCCGGCTAAAACTCTATAGGTCAAAAAAGAAGCCATATCTAAACATGATCCAGAAGCGCAGGCGTTTTCTCTGGGCCAAGGCTCATTTAAAATGGACTGTGGCAAAGTGGAAAACTGTTCTGTGGTCAGACGAATCAAAATTTGAAGTTCTTTTTGGAAAACTGGGACGCCATGTCATCCGGACTAAAGAGGACAAGGACAACCCAAGTTGTTATCAGCGCTCAGTTCAGAAGCCTGCATCTCTGATGGTATGGGGTTGCATGAGTGCGTGTGGCATGGGCAGCTTACACATCTGGAATAGCACCATCAATGCTGAAAGGTATATCCAAGTTCTAGAACAACATATGCTCCCATCCAGACGTCGTCTCTTTCAGGGAAGACCTTGCATTTTCCAACATGACAATGCCAGACCACATACTGCATCAATTACAACATCATGGCTGCGTAGAAGAAGGATCCGGGTACTGAAATGGCCAGCCTGCAGTCCAGATCTTTCACCCATAGAAAACATTTGGCACATCATAAAGAGGAAGATGCGACAAAGAAGACCTAAGACAGTTGAGCAACTAGAAGCCTGTATTAGACAAGAATGGGACAACATTCCTATTCCTAAACTTGAGCAACTTGTCTCCTCAGTCCCCAGACGTTTGCAGACTGTTATAAAAAGAAGAGGGGATGCCACACAGTGGTAAACATGGCCTTGTCCCAACTTTTTTGAGATGTGTTGATGCCATGAAATTTAAAATCAACTTATTTTTCCCTTAAAATGATACATTTTCTCAGTTTAAACATTTGATATGTCATCTATGTTGTATTCTGAATAAAATATTGAAATTTGAAACTTCCACATCATTGCATTCTGTTTTTATTCACAATTTGTACAGTGTCCCAACTTTTTTGGAATCGGGTTTGTATTAACTTTTTTCAGTCATTGAACTGAAATATTGAGTTTATTTTCAAAAGAAGTAGTGTAAATTGACATTGACTGTTTGTCTCTCTCTTAGTCTCAGGTGTTTTTGAGGAGCTACTACAGAGACGGTAATATCGAGCTCTCTAAACTGCTGTATAAAATGGGTCAGATTCTGCCCGGCTGGCTCCGAGAGGAACTTCTCAACATCAGGTAACAGAGTCTGTCGCGATGCTGGATGCCACAAACGTCTGGAGTGCCTGAAGATCATCCGGACTGGACAACATGGAGTTGGACGCTCTGACCGGAGTTTGTTCTTACCTAGATGAGTTTCAGCCGTTTCATCATGGAAACGACTTAAAAGCACATTAACTCACTGATACTAGTATTTAAAGGCCAGTATTTATGAACTAACTTTTATCTGTCCTGTTATTGACACTGGATCAGACTGTGCTGAACTAATATGAAGATCGTCCCGCTGACAGAATTCACTTCACACTTCGAGTGATTGTGTGTGATGTTGCGAACTTGTGAACAATTTTTTTTACTCAACAAATTTGATACAGACTCGATACAGTTTTATAAAGAAGTAAAAAATGACGAACTGATATGGACATCTGCATTTTTTACATTTGTAACTAGGTACACTCTGTTTTTGAGGGTTTGGGTTAGTTTTATGTTTTCTAACATGGACGTTTCAGGATCTTCGTTCTTCTGTGAAACTCTGTCAAAGCTCTAAGAATGGCAGAAAGGCACCTAACAGTAGTGCATATGATTTGTGCACTATATCCCAGGTCTTCAGAAGTCATGTGATGCTTTGAGTGACAAACAAACAGAAATTTAAGTTGTATTCATGTTCATTCTATGAAATATCTTCTTTTGTGTTTGACAGAAGAAAGTCATACATGAATGACATTACTGTGGGTAAATCATTGTTTTTGGTGAACTGTCCCTTTACATTTTTAGCTCTCAAGCTAAATAGTACAGAACTAGTTTTTACATCAGCACAGAGACTCATTTGTAATGTAGTATGGCTCTTATAACATGAATTTACAATTTAAAGTGCTATTTAAAGGTGCAGTGTGTTGCATTTATGAGGATCTATTGACAGAAATGCAATATAATATACATAACTGTTTTCAGTGGTGGTATAAAGACCTTACATAATGAACCGTTACGTTTTTATTACCTTAGAATGAGCCATTTCTATCTACATACACTGCAGGTCCCTTTACAGTGAAGTGACCATTTTGCGCCACCATGTTTCTACAGTAGCCCTAAACGGACAAACTTCTCTACAGAGCGCTAGCTACTCTCTGCTATCTCAGACGACCACATCTTTGTCCTGTGTCGGCCACCGTAGCTTCTCTATGTGCTTCGAAAGGGAGGGGTGAGCGGTGGGCGGTGGGCGGTGGGCGGTTGCAATTCACAACCTCACCTCTAGATGCTGCTAAAATTTACACAGTGCACCTTTTAAGTGTTTATTGTATGAGTGTTTTCATAATGTCAGTGTATCAGTTTATTTCCTCATTATGGTTGAAACTGGTGATTTTATTAGGGGGAATGTGTTATTGAAGCAATAGTTCACCCATAAACTAAAATGATGTTTTGTACTCGCCCTCATGTCGTTCAAAACCCGTATGACTTCAGTGGAACACAAAAGGCACAAAAATGTTGTATGAAGTCTGTCTTCTGAAGCTATATGATATTTGTGCAGTTCTTAAATCTCATTCACAGATGCATATTTTCAATCTCTTCAGGTTTTATGTCAATGAAATCAAACACCACTGGCTTTAATATCTCATAACTGCATTTTTCCCTTAATGTTCCTGGCTTCCCATAAAGGTCAGCTGTCATCTGTGTTCACTAAAGCTGGCAGGGACGGTTCTAGATTGTTTTTAGGGGGCTGTTGTCGTCTCATCCCCCCCTAAAACTATAATCATCTCTCTGAAAGATCAGGCCAGTGCTGCTTCAAGAAAGTTTATAATTATCACGTTTTTAAGTCTTATCAGTTTAAACATTCGAGTGATTTTAATGTACGCCATGAAAGTAACTTCATTCGGTACCTGCGTGCTGTGATAATTGTTTCTGTGCGCGCACATAGAAAGCCGCCTCTCAGGTCCAGTTTACAGCTGGTATTAAGATGCGTTTTGGTCGATCGGATCACAAGTAGACGAGGGAGACACATTCCTGTTTACACCTGGTGTTTTAATCCGTCTCTTTTGTCCACTTTCAACCATTTCTGTCCTGATTTCTTTGAGGGGAGGGTCTATGGGCGGGTAAATGTATCTATTTCGATCTAATGGACAAAATAAGCTCACCAGACAGAACGTGAGTACACAAAATTATGTAAAAATACCTGTCTTGACGAGTATCCACGTAAACACAGTTGGTTATGTCTTAAGTGAGCGAAAACGGTTTAGAAAATATTGGATATGTGTCAATATAACGGATCCGTGCATTAGGTCTTAAAGTGACAGCAGCCTCATGTACCTTCTGTTTCCTATGTTCATAATGTTAATCAAACAACAAAAGTTTAATTTGTATCTTTGTTCTCTTGTATTTATTTGTGCTATTGCTTGTAATTTGTTTAATTATTTTATTGTCTTTAATGTTTGGACTTTAGGGTAACATGGTGGATGATGCAGTTACTTTTAAACTGTAACATATTTAGATATAAGTTTAGCACGCGCAGGATGATGCATCAACTAATGTGTTATTATAGGAAATAAATATAACATTTCCTAATTTAGTAGTTATAGAATAAAATGTAAAATTATTCAAGAGGTTACCCCACTACTGGGGTAAAAAGCCCCCCTGGCTAAACTTTTACAGAATGTATAAATGACTTTTGATATAATTCTTATTAATATTTATATATTTTTTGTGTCATTAATGTAAAATACTAAATCAACTATTCTATTTAAAATTGAATTTTGCCAATTTAGTTAAATAATCGAATCGAGACACAGCAGAATCCTAGTAAAAGAGATTCATCTGAAAGGTGAAATTATTCTATCACTTATATACAGGCATATGAATATTTACATACAGGGTTTCTGCGGGTCTTAAAGTCTTAATTTGACCTTCCACAATTGAAGGCCTTAAAAATGTCTTAATTGGAGCAGAAAGTCTAAAATTCAATATCATGGCATTAAATTAGGGCCCTATGATTTCTGCAATGCAGAAAACGTGGACGGAATTGCAGAATCAATTCATAAAAATGGAATTTACTGTATAATGAAGAATGTCACGAATTTGTCAAATTTTGGATGAATAAATCAAAAGTAAGTCAGCACACTTAAATGGATATTTCACCCAAAAATTACAATTCTGTCATCATTTACACACCCTAATTTCGTTCATCACATTAAGCGATCGAGTCCCTTTGGAATAAACCGCTTGATTCATATGGATTAGTTTTACGATCGCTTTATGAACTTTTTTGCGTAGCTGTCAATGGAGGGACAGAAATCTTTCCGATTTCATTAAAAATATCTTCATTTGTGTTCTTAAGATGAATGAAAGTCAGTAAAATTGTATTTAACCATTAAAGCAGAGTCCAGAAAAATTAAAACAGAATAAACTATAAAACAAAAAAATAAAACAGATTGCATAGGGCCCTAAATTTATTTGCAAAATGAAATCGCATGCACTGCAAAAAATGAGTTTTGTTTTCCAGTACAAATTCAAAACATCCTTAAATCAAGATACATTTACTTGACATGCAAAATGAGGAAATTAAGTCTTGTTTTCTGAGAAATTGAACAAAATTAAGTGAGTTTATGCTTAAAACAAGAACAAGTATCTGTCAATGGGTATAAAAATTACTTTGAATTAAGTTGATTTTTCTGAACTCATTGGCAGATATTTGTTCTTGTTTTAATCATAAATTCACTATCACAAGATCACAAGATTTCTTCTCAAACTTCAAGCTGTTTTTTATAAAAAATTAATTAAAAAGTAATGGAGATCTGTTGGAATTTGTATTTTCAAACTTTGAAGTGTTGCTAATACAACTCATTGTGTGCTTCCTAGAGATTTACATTCAGAGAACATATTGACGTGTTATGTTCTCTTTAATTTATTCCTTAAATTGTCTTTAATTGGTCTTAAAAATGTCTTAAATTTACCTTCATAAAACCTGCAGAAACCCTTACATATTTAATTGCCAATATTTTAATTGAAGATATGTCATAGCAAACTATGAATGCAAATTGAGTGATTTCACTCAACTAACGTATAGGTTTTAATGAAAGCAAAGATGTCTAAAATGTACATCTAATTCATAGAAATACATAATAATAACCCCATTAATTACAATAATTATTAAATTGAAAAAATAATAACACTAACAACATGTCACTTGTCACATTATACCCTATATTAGTTAGGCTAGTATTAGTTTTTGCTGTGATCCAACCAGGCCAGAAGAAAAAAAAATAAAAAAAAAGCTAGTTAAATGTTAATAATAATGATATGATGACAATTTTATTAGTCAAACAGTAGCCTAAACATGTACTGACTGCAGAAAGACTGGTATCATTATATCATTTATGAAGTTTTTTATTGACTTGGTACCAATTTAAGTACTGGTAGGGAACTTTTGACTTTACCATATAGTAATATAGTGGTGCCAATTTACAAAGAGGCTCTCTGCTACACATTCCCCCTGAAGATCAAATCCTAGAACCGCCCCTGACAGCTGCTGTGAATTTCTCTCATGCATGAACATTAAATTATAGGCTAATGAATTGAATATTGGTAAGATGATGAAAAAAAAAATCACAGATGTGTCCTTTATTATAGGAAACGTGGTGGTAACATGGTAAGAATACAGTGGTGTTATCAGTTTTATTACTTTAAAGTGTGTTCAAAAACATGGTATTACCACAGTTTCTATGGATTATTGATATGGTAATACAGATATATGTAAGTAGATTGAAGCATCTTCCACTACATGATTCACAAATTAATTCTCATGTTTTCTTCTTTGTTTGATGTCTGACCTGGTCAAACAGATGCAGATTAGAATTGAGCAGAATAAACCACACTACTACTAATGCTGGAGGGGTGTGTGTGTGTGTGTGAGTGTGAGTGAGAGAGATCTTCAGATGTCATGTTGTTGCTATGGTTACACATCTCCTAAATGTGTTTTATGAGTTTAATTACACTCAGATTGTGTTTTGGTTTGAAAAGCTCCTCAGAGAGTTTTAGATTGTTAATGTGAGTTTCTGATTTCCAATGAAGTGGCTTTCTTGAAACTTTCAGTCATGGCCAGGTACTTTGTTTTTTAAAACTAGAAAGCTTATTTATATTCCATGATACATCAGTAATGTATAAAAATGCTGTAGTATGTGATGAACCACACGGCGGCAGCAGAAGCTTCTTAAAACCCGTTCACACCAAGTACGGTAACTATACAGTTTTAATAATCATTCTAATTCTGAGAATAGTAAAAGTATAATAGGAATAACGATATTGCTGGAACCACGTTCAGAGCCGGTTGTTTTTTTTCAGCTGATGATAAAAACACTGACAGCCAATCAGAATCCGAATCTTTTGTGTTAACCTCCTGGGAGCCAGGAAAAGAAAGTTTTTTTTTAATTTAGTATTTTTCATGTCATTACATTGTTTAGAGCATAAGAAACAAATAGGAAAAAAAACTGTTTTGAAAAATTATATTTTATTCATATGTTATGCTATGTCCTTGTATGTGGACACCAGGACTTAGTTGTTTAAAAAATTAGTTGTTTTCATTCACCATTTTCAGGTTTTAGGATTTTTTTAACCAAACCTTTTTTATAGATTATTCTCAACTATGTTATGAGAGATATAAAAGAATGAATTGATATACCATTTTATATGTAATATGTGGGTAAAATGGCCATACATGGGTTTTTCCCATTCAATGCAATGTATACACTATCTAATTTGCATATTAATGTGTTCTTGGAGCAACATGTAATGAAAAATGAAGTGTAATAATGGGAGTAATAATTGGCAACATTTTCATTATAATATCTAATATTTCATAGGAATATTGATTTGTAATTTCTTTTCCTATTCACTTGTGTCTCCCAAAATGCCTGATAAACATGATTTAAGTCCTGTTGTCCTCTGAGGACATGCATGAAATCAATGCCCTGTTTTGTAACAGAAAGTCATATTTTGATTTGAAACCCCATAACATTTTCCTGATATGTTGATTTATAACAAACAATATGAAAAGTAGTCAGATTTAAATTATAATTACAAAATATTATCATATTTCCATAAGAGTGCTAAATTTGATCACTAAATTAATGTCAGTCATTTTTAGGAGAAGGAGAAGTTGTTGTGCTGGTGAAACCTCCAAACATTTGGTAGCCTATCTCGGAAAACTGTGACGTGTGGTGTCAGAGAAATTAACTAAAATATAATGTCCACTACAATGGACAAAGAAAATCTTTATCATCATCCAGACTGAAATTCGACTAAATGTGTCAAACTTGCATTACATTACACACTGGGTGACCAGACGTCCCCGTTTTCCGGTGACATTCCCGGTTTTTGGTGTTCTGTACCCGACTGGAGCTGTCCCCGTTTTATAGCTCGTGCAAAACAACTTGCAAATACATTGCAAAAAAGCCCGACCAACATACAGCAGCCGCTGGTTATAGGAGCAGTCGTGTAGTGATTATTTTCACCAACAGATGGCGCTGCGAGCTACGCTGACTCAACATGGTCGTGCGCGCGCCGCTACTGCTTCGTGAAGAACTCCATTATCGTCAAATATCAAAAGAAACATCGTTATCGCTTGCAAGGTAGTGACATACTAACTATTCATGTTAAATTAAAGTAATACTGTTTGGATGTGCTTTATAACAGGGCCTCAACAAGGGGGCGGGATTGTTTTGCACAATTTTAAACGTCCCCAAAATTTCTACAGTCACAAGTAATTTCCACACATCTTAACTATAAAAAAACCTAAACCTGCAACAAATACATTGGCAGAATACACATACTTTCTGCTTAAAATAAGCCTAAAATGCAAAATAACATTTTTTTGGGGGATAATTAAGGATACAATTAAGGATAGTAAGAGCACAAACGTTGTATTTTATACCGTATAAACTTGTAAAAAAGAAAATATTAAATACAATTATAAAATGTTAAAATATTTGTTCAGTAGTTTTATTTATCATATTATATTATATTGTTTTATTTATGTAATGTGTTTTTGTAAAGTCATAATTTTGTTATAATATTGTTTTGAAGTGCTTGCTATTTACAATGGTTACTGCTGTTTTCATTGTGATTTTTTTTTTTTTTTTTTTTTTTTTTTTTTTTTGCGCGGGTGTGGTGAATTGTATTAAAACAGACCAAAAATCCTAATAATCAAACTAAATCATAATAATAATTAATGTTAATAATAGTATAGAGAACCCACAATTAAAAAAACAAAAACATTCAAAAATGTATTGTCCCCATTTTTTAATTAATAGATAATAACAAATGAGTTTTCAGTGATATTTTGACTAATCAAATAGGAAATGTCCCCGGTTTCCATTTCAGAAATCTGGTCACCTTTTTACACACGAACATTAATCTAAAACCAGACGAGTTTTTCAAGACAAATATTGAATGTTGGCTTGACAGCCTTTAAATAAAGTTTTAAAAGAGGTAAAGTTTGAAGGATATGCAGCAATGTGTGGTTTGAATTCTTGAGCAGACGAGAGGTTGAGTGGAACAGAGAAGAAGATTGAAGGACAGACAGGAAAGTTAGATGTCAAGCAACATTAGATGTTTGACCACAGGGGATTTTTTTCCTGGTCTCTCGTAGTCAGTGTAAAAATGTCCACAAGTCAACCAAAATAATGAACCCTATAATGCCTACTGTGTCATATTTGATGCATAATTTCTAAAGCCTCTAAATCAGGGGTTATCAACCCTGCTCCTGGAGCCAATCCTGCTCCAACACACTTACCTGCTATACGTTGAACACCGTGACTAGCTGGTTCAGGTGTGTTTGTTTAGGGTTGGAGCTAAGCTCCAGAGGAGCAGGGTTGGAGACTCCTGAAATGATCAACATGATCAAAACTTTGCTGAAAAACCCAATCTAATACATGCCTGATATAGAAGATTGTGTGCTTGATAATTTTTACCATCAAGCACACAATTCACTAAATTATTTAAACTTATTTTGCAATTAAAAGCCCCTTTAGTTTAATTGTAAAAACGTCCACCTTCAGGTCTTTTTGCTGTGAAATCTTTACTGATTTTTATAAAAGAATAGATTTTATATTGTTAGTAATATTTTAAGATGAACACTTACTGAAGCAACTTGGGTTTACTTGATTATCCATACATCATATTTTAGAAAATCATGTTAAAATGTAAGTATCAAATATGATCCTTCAGGCTTTTTTAAGGAAGGTTTATTTGTTCATCTCTCAATCATCATTATATTGCATTGCATTATATGTTTTAAACCTACAGAGCTTTGATCATAAAACTAAGCACCTTAATAAGACATATTATTGGAGATATAGAGTGACGACTGATATTTGTATGCTTTTTATACTCTTATAAGTAGTCTGTTATACTGTTATACAGATCTCATTGATTTACATTACAAGCTATCAGTATTTCATCTTACTTTTATAAATATCAGCATCTACATCAAATTGCATATTTTTGCTCAGTTTGGGCTTCTGAATAAAATTGATGTTTTTTCCTGCACATTCGCACTATGTCAGACACATGCAAACTTTTTCTCTTATATTCTGTCTAAAGGTTTAATAAACTTTCATTTTTTTTTTAAAAAAAAAAAAGTTTTTTTCTGACTATTATTTTATATGTCAGGCTTTACAGGGTTAAGCTCAGTTGAATTTCATATAACTTGTATAAGTTTGAAATTACTGTAAAAAAATATTTTCATGATTTGAAATTTTATCTTTTGTTTTATCTTTTGAAATTTCAACTTTTTATCTTTTGTCAAATCAACTTAGATGATTAATGTGGTTCAGATAACATACTATTTTGAGTTTCTATTTATTAAACCAATCTCCTTCATTGTATTAACTCAAATCTTTAGTTTCATTTAACTCAGGCAACCAGGTAACTTACTTTTTTAAGTTAAACCTGTGAGATGAGTCCAAGTGAAAAACACATGTTGCCATGATTTTTACAGTGTTCTTTAGATCATGAGTTTCATCCTTTATCTTCCTGCTTGTCTGTAAACAAATGTGTTGCCAGGCAACCATGCTAGTAGTGGGTTGTTAACGGAGGGTCGTGGCCGGTATTGTTCCTGAAACGCTCCCCCTCCCCCTGAACCAGGAGTCTGAAACGCTCTTCTCCAGCGGGAGGGAGAAGACGGCCTTTATGAAGGCCTCCGCACTTACGGGAACCAATAAAGAACACATTCCTACAGACCGTCCTGAAGGAATGTGTACAGGACTCCTATTGGAATTTGGAAACAATCCGAGTGGGATCACAAAAGAAATTCTGTAGGAATCAGAATTAAGATCCGGATGAAATTTTGATTGGATTTGGATTGTACAAAAAATCTTTTTTTTACTTTTTAAATCCTAAAAACATCATTTTGGTCTCAATACTGATAATAATAGTAGTCCAATATAGAATGTTGTGTTCTAAAAGAACGTTCCACAGCCAAAAAAAAAAAAAAAAAGGTAATGTCTGGATTGTTTCTCCTACATAGCAATGACATTAAAAGGTCAAGTCACATTTATTTCTATAGTGCTCTATACAATACAGTTTGTTTCAAAGCAGCTTCACAGTAATAAGCAGGAAAAACTGTTAATGTTGTAAAATGAATCATTTCTGAAAGCTGTAAAGCAGCTCCACAGAAGACAGTAGTGTCACTATGCAGATCAATTCAGTCCAGTGTTGGTAAATGGTGGCTTTTGTTAAAATTGCCTACTTAGATGTTTCTCCTGAGAAAAAATTAGTTTGAGTTTGTTTTTGTTTCACACACTTAAAAATAAAGGGTTTTTCTGCAGTGATGCCATAGAAGAACCATTTATGTTTCCCCAAAGAACCTTTCGGTGAACAGTCCATCTTTTCTTGAATGATCCAAAGAAGCTTTTACCACTATAAAGGTTCTTCATGGAACCATCGATTCCAATCGTAAACCTTTATATTTAAAAGCGTATGAGAAACAATAATGATACTTCTCATGTCTCACTGAAGTTTTCTGAGCAGTGAGATTGTCTCAGAGGTGTGATGTAGTCTATTGCTCTGTTCTGAGGTGTGTGTGTGTGTGTCTGTGTGTGTGTGTAGGGTGGGGGTTTCTCCGGGCCCCTCTTTTTCTCGTTTCCTTGGTCACCCTGATGGACACACACACACTTTTGCTATGGCGGCCTCAGAGACGTGCAGCACTGTGCCTGAGTCTCCTGAACCAGAGCCCTGCGACGGACCACAACTGGACCAGGACCAGGATCAAAACCAGAACAAGAAGGAGGAGGATGATGAGGATGAGGAAGATGAAGGATCTGAACTTAAGAACCAGGAACCTTCGGATCCGGAGTGTGTGGAGGAGAGATTCCGGATCGACCGGAAGAAGCTGGAGCTCATGCTGTACGGTGTGTGTTTGATGGATGACTAATCTGTCATAGTTTTCTGTAGAAGCTTCATTAATCTGATTGTTTTTTCTAAGCAAACCCATTTAGAAACCAACCTGTTATGATTTCCAGCTAAATGTGCTTGTGTGTGTGAGATGTGATTGTCTGTGAGCTTCAGATGGATGTGGTGTGTGGTGGTTCTGCTGTGATGAACAGGTTTAATGGTCTGTTATCATGAGCTGTCCAGGAGGATTCTGGAGTTGAGTCGAGTTAGCAGCCTGCGATTCATCAACATGAGCTCCAGTTGACATTCAAATCCCTCAGAGATGGAAAGCGAGTGAGAGATTGAGCTTGTCAGAGGAGAGAGCGGTGAAAGTGTAGAGGCTTCCCCTAAAATCAGGGTTAATGAGTTTCTCTTTGATAGACGGTTCATTTTAAGATCTTCGCTAAGTACTTCGTTTTTTCAATGAGGCACAGTCTTGCAAAGTATACTACTTTTGACTCGTACGAGTACAGTTTTGAGCAATCTCTCGCCACGAATTACAACCCATGTAAATACTGCAACAAAAATTAAATGCGCATGTGCGACTGGCCGGCGGTGCGCATGTACAAACCCTTTATTTTTAAGTGTGTGAAACAAAAACAAACTCAAACTAATTTTTTCTCAGGAGAAATTTTAACAAAAGCCACCATTTACCAACACTGGTATACTTTGGCCTTAAGATGTCAGATGTTTCACCTAAAATTCCTTATAAATTCTTTAATTATAAATACAAGTTTTTATGTTTCTTGAGAATCTTTGAAAAACTCACTGCCATGACACTAGGGTTTTGTAGGTGGTTGCCAGGGTGTTGCTATGTTAAGATGTTCTTAGTGTTTTTGGCATGTTGCTAGTCTCAGCCTCAGACGTCACGCCCACGGACCGTTGGCTGAACGTCTGATGCATATGGTACACTTTTCTGGAAACACTTCAGGAATTTCGAAGTCATCATCTGATTGGTTGAATTCTACAGGATGTCCGCGAGACTTGTGTGTTGTGTTCTTTAACGGTCCGCCTGGAAACAACTTGTCTTGACGCCAAACTCCCTCGTGGAAGAAGAACGCTGTCGTGTTTACAACTGTGACAATGAGCGCATACCAGGATCAACTAAACGCTGGATTTTTGGAGTTCGCGGCTCCATTGTTGCAGTAAATTTGCACAATGTTCTTGAATTAATAATTTATAGATGCACGCCGGTCTGTTATTGTAGGGACATCGACTTTACATTTTCACGCCCCTAAACATGACGCAGAACAAAACGAACTGTGATTGGTTGCGTTACATTTCAGTCAAACGTCCTCTTGTGCGGTCCTTGACCAATGAAAGCTGCGACAGAGTCCAGACCTTCTGCCGTCTAAGGACTAAACTTAAGCTGAGGACTTCTGGGTGGTTGCTAGGGTATTTTAGGTTGTTGCTACTTGCTAGGGCATTATAGGTGGTTGCTAAGTAGTTTCTTTCTGTCTGGTATTCAAGAGTCCTGTACTCTCGTCTCTTTCTGTGATCTTCTGGTCTGTAGATATGGCTCGGGTTCCTCCATTGTGCATCTGTTGTTTTTTCTTCCCCATGCAGCTGTTTTCTGGTGCAGAAGGTGGAAATGGTGCGTCTGATCACTCAGTAAAGCAGCAGCACAATCTCCTCAACAACAGATATGATTTGAGGAATCATTCATTACTGGAGCATAAACCCTGCACTTACACACTACTTTAATACTGATTCTTGCTTTAATCTGTTTTCTCGTTCCTCTGTGTTTGTGCAGTATAGCTGCTCATTGTGTCTTTGATTGGGTGTGTTTGCTTCTTTCACAGGGAGGTGAATTAGTTTTGCGTCAGCATCGTTTGCTCTAACATAACTTTGCTGTTTGACGCCGTTTCTCAGCGACTTTGTGGTCTTTTTCTTTTGCATATATACACACACACACACACACACACACACACACACACACACACACACACACACCCCACACTGGTTGTTCAGTCATTCTTGGTTGCAGAGCTGTGTAACCCGTGGTGATGGGGAGTGGCGAATGAAAGGAGGATGTTCTGCCTAACCCTGTAAATGTCACTCTGGGGCAAATGAGTTTAACTTTACCACCCCTTCACACACACACACACACACACAGAGAGAGAGAGAGAGAGACACTTCCTTTACATGTTTGAACTCCTTTTAAATCTTAAGATGTTGTGTAGTTTCTTTAAAGAACTATCACCTGGACACAGTTTTAACAATCCAAAACACACACACACACACACACACACACACACACAGTTCCATCCATCCATCGTTCTGTCGGTCTGTCTATCTCTCCATCCATCCATCTATCGTTCTGTCTATCTCTCCATCCATCCATCGTTCTGTCTGTCTATCTATCTCTCCATCCATTCGTCTGTCTGTCCGTCCGTCCATCTATCCATCCATCATTTTCAGTAACATCTAATTTATTAGTAAACCATAAAGTATAAATATAAAGAGAACTTTAGAGAACTATCACATGCTGTACACAGTTTTAACTATCCAAACACACACACACACACACACACACACACACAGTAACATATATTTAGAAATAGTCAATACATGTATATCTAGAAATAGTCAATATAGAAAATGTGTGAACAGAGCATGTAAAATATGCAATATAAATGTAATATTTAAATTCTGTATGATATATAATTGAAATATCTTTGATAAAATATGATATATCACCCTGTCTTTAGCTCCTGCTGAAGGTTCTGGACTGTCAGGCGAGGAATTCTTCGAGAAGGTAAGAGTTCAGATAATACAGCTAATAATAACTTGTCTTTAATCGGTTCCCAATATGGACCACAATCTCATTTTCATATTTAAGCGTTTATGTGAAGAACCTCACAATAAATTGGGCTCTTTGGTGTGACTGTTACCTACATGACTATCTAGAAATCCTGTCAAACCAGCTGCCATCTGAAGGCATGGTTCAGACCCGCTGCTGTTTTAGTATGAAGATCACATGCTGGTGCAGTGCAGTTTCCTGAAAGAAAAAGTCACAAGTGATTTTGTTTCAAACAAACAGAACAGATTGAGGTGTTTTGAAGGCAAAACAAGGAGCTTTGAGATGCTAATGAGCCATTGTCTCTGTTGAATGGAGGATCTGAAGATGCAAATTGAATGTCTTTTGAACACTGAGTTTCTCTTCCTTACACACTCATTGTTTCAGGTGATGAGAGAAACACACACGCAGGTGAAATGGCCGTCCAAGCTGAAGATCGGTGCGAAATCAAAGAAAGGTGAGTGATGTCGCACTTCTGTCATCATTTACTGACCCTCATGTTGTTTCAAACACAAAAAGAGACTTTTAGCTTAATGTCTGAGCTGCTGTTTTATGACCAAAAAGTTCAAAAGCACCATAAAAGTATCATAAAAGTGCACTTAAAGTTGTAAATAGAACAATGATTATTGTTCTACAAGAAAATATTTTTCAATTTCAGGTTTTGTACTTGAAAATTTCATGTTTAATTCAGTGTGTTATTTGCCGTTTCTTTGTAATTATTTGTGAAATTTAATAGTTTTTGACTGAAAGTTTCAAAGTAAATCCTACACTCATTTTTGTTTTAGTGTCATAAAACTAGTCAGTATGACTCATGCACTATGTGCCATTGCCAAGTGTTTGGTTACAGTGGGGAGAACAAGTATTTGATACACTGCCGATTTTGCAGGTTTGCCCACTTACAAAGCATGTAGAAGTCTGTAATTTTTATCATAGGTACTCTTCAACTGTGAGAGACAGAATCTAAAAAATCCAGAAAATCACATTGTATGATTTTTAAATAATTAATTTGCATTTTATTGCATGACATAAGTATTTGATCACCTACCAACCAGTAAGAATTCCGGCTCTCACAGACCTGTTAGTTTTTCTTTAAGAAGCCCTCCTGTTCTCCACTCATTACCTGTATTAACTGCACCTGTTTGAACTCGTTACCTGTATAAAAGACACCTGTCCACACACTCAATCAAACAGACTCCAACCTCTCCACAATGGCCAAGACCAGAGAGCTGTGTAAAGACATCAGGGATAAAATTGTAGACCTGCACAAGGCTGGGATGGGGTACAGGACAATAGGCAAGCGGCTTGGTGAGAAGGCAACAACTGTTGGCGCAATTATTAGAAAATGGAAGAAGTTCAAGATGACGGTCAATCTCCCTCGGTCTGGGGCACCATGCAAGATCTCACCTCGTGGGGCATCAATGATCATGAGGAAGGTGAGGGATCAGCCCAGAACTACACGGCAGGACCTGGTCAATGACCTGAAGAGAGCTGGGACCACAGTCTCAAAGAAAACCATTAGTAACACACTACGCCGTCATGGATTAAAATCCTGCAGCGCACGCAAGGTCCCCCTGCTCAAGCCAGCGCATGTCCAGGCCCGTCTGAAGTTTGCCAATGACCATCTGGATGATCCAGAGGAGGAATGGGAGAAGGTCATGTGGTCTGATGAGACAAAAATAGAGCTTTTTGGTCTAAACTCCACTCGCCGTGTTTGGAGGAAAAAGAAGGATGAGTACAACCCCAAGAACACCATCCCAACCGTGAAGCATGGAGGTGGAAACATCATTCTTTGGGGATGCTTTTCTGCAAAGGGGACAGGACGACTGCACCGTATTGAGGGGAGGATGGATGGGGCCATGTATCGCGAGATCTTGGCCAACAACCTCCTTCCCTCAGTAAGAGCATTGAAGATGGGTCGTGGCTGGGTCTTCCAGCATGACAACGACCTGAAACACACAGCCAGGGCAACTAAGGAGTGGCTCCGTAAGAAGCATCTCAAGGTCCTGGAGTGGCCTAGCCAGTCTCCAGACCTGAACCCAATAGAAAATCTTTGGAGGGAGTTGAAAGTCCGTATTGCCCAGCGACAGCCCCGAAACCTGAAGGATCTGGAGAAGGTCTGTATGGAGGAGTGGGCCAAAATCCCTGCTGCAGTGTGTGCAAACCTGGTCAAGAACTACAGGAAACGTATGATCTCTGTAATTGCAAACAAAGGTTTCTGTACCAAATATTAAGTTCTGCTTTTCTGATGTATCAAATACTTATGTCATGCAATAAAATGCAAATTAATTACTTAAAAATCATACAATGTGATTTTCTGGATTTTTGTTTTAGATTCCGCCACTCACAGTTGAAGAGTACCTATGATAAAAATTACAGACCTCTACATGCTTTGTAAGTGGGCAAACCTGCAAAATCGGCAGTGTATCAAATACTTGTTCTCCCCAATGTACATGCAATTGCATTTTCCATCACTGACATCTGACCTGGTGCAATGGATCTTCATGCTGCATTATGTTTGAATATGCAGATGAGATTTAAGATAGAGGCATGTGGGGAGTAAATGTTTCCATCCACCTATTGTTATACACATTTTGGGATATTGTATAAAAAACGCTGGCTGGAATACACATAAAAAAACGTATGCCCTCAAATAAGCCAGATATTGTTTTTATCTGTTAAGACATGCACATAAACTACAATGGAAACACATTTACAGAATAAATTTACCTCTTTGCGCAACAAAAAACTCATGTGACTTTGCCTTAGCAATGGATTTGATTGTATAACTGGACTAACCAGCATCCGAATGCAAGAGAACATGACAGCATTTATTGGGAAAAAAGAGCCACAGTGGCTTCCCCGATTGCAGCAACTTCCATTTTTATTACAGATATTTTGGCAATTTTCCAGGAAGTGACGATTTTGTTCTCTTGAACACATGGGATGGAAACACTTCTTTATTCGCAAATGTTTTATGCGATATTCCGAGTTTGCGCATAAGTTAAATTCACAACTTTGGATGGAAACGTAGTGAGTGATGACTTGGGTGAACTATCCCTTTAAAGCCAATGTGTATTCAAAATTAATTTACATTCTCTCTGTGGTGAACATCAAGTTGTTTATATGTCTTTGTGGTGTTTTTAATATGGTTTCAGACAAACCATGTGCAAATTCATAAGTCAACACCATTGCTCAGTATTTTCTCTTTAAAACTCCAGTGAACCTAAGACAGTCTCAAAAACGTGGTTTGAAATCGCCGGTGTTTCTGACGTCACAAACTACCTTGTAACCAATCACGTCAACGTGCGGGCAGGCTTTAGCATATCATTAACTATGCTGTGAAGCAGGGGAGTCTCAAGATAATTTTTTCTGTTGATATGAAAAATCGTGTACATTTAGCAATATAGCGGGTGATTTATGTAAATGATGTATATTACGATGTTATGATGAACTATATGCCTTTCTCCACTGACGTTCTATGATGTTCAAAGCGTTTCTAAGGATGATTGTCAGAAGGCAGCTGTCGACTCTAAGTTGGCGAACAGGAACATGGTTTGTGTAACATTAGCAACACATTATTAGCTGTTTGATAATATAGTCAAGCAAAAGGCTAATCATATTAATTGCCGTTATGTGTCCGACATTGTAGAGAGCAATACCTTTTTGCAGCGTTTACTACAGTAACTTGAGTAAAAGTTGTCTGAGTGGGTCTATGAGTTGGTGTGAGTGAGTGGAGGCGGGGATAATTTGCATATTCTTGGATCCGCGTATACTAAATGAAGCAAGGGTGTAGAATTACATTCACTGTTTTCAGAAATCAAAGCCATTTTTTATGATCCAATCAAAACACAATGCATCTCCATCCACATTTTTTTCCCACTGAATAGTTAGTTGGCTCAGAAGCATGTGGCATTATAGAAGGAAAATGCATTGTGATGATTTGTGTGTTTCTGTCTAGATCCTCATGTTAAAGTGGAGGGGAAAAGAGCAAACGTTCTAGAGGCCAAACGGATGATTCTGGAGCTTCTTGAGACTAAGGTGAGAATTTACCTGCTTTCATTTCTCTTAAGCAGTGTGTTTATCTGTCCTGTGGAAATCTCACCCCAACCCACCTGTGCACAGGTGAATAAAGTCACGCTGAAGATGGACGTCACGCACACAGAGCACTCTCATGTGATCGGTAAAGGGGGCGGGAACATCAAGAAGGTCATGGAGGACACTTCCTGTCACATTCACTTCCCTGATTCCAACCGGAACAACGGCACAGGAGAAAAGAGCAACCAGGTACTCGGATATGAAACCACAGAATTTCTTCTCATCATTGTAGCATATACTGATCGAAACATACTAAATACTACATTTTTCACATACCTGCAGGTGTCAATTGCCGGGCCGGTTCAGGGGGTGGAGTCTGCACGGAGACGGATCCGGGTCAGTGAGGCATCATTCTAATAAATATTCATTATATTCAAATGTGACTTTTTATTCAATATTCATATATGCGTTTTTATGCTTCATATTTCAGCCCATAATAAAAAATTTGTTTAAAGAAAAGCCTATTTTAAAACCATTAACTGTTACATTGTCTTTATGATAATATAACACATCTTTATATTTAATTAATGTAATAATTATGAAATAAATCATATATATAGTTGAATATATAAAAATATAAAATTTTGTATCATTGATACACTATTATAGTTTTTGTTAATTTTAGAGTTAGATTTTTTTGTATTTAGTTTTTAGGTCTTATTTTTTATCATTTTTAGTTTTAGTTATTTTAATACTAAATTCTTATTTAGTATATTTAGTATAACTTAAACGAAAATAAGAAATGTCGGTGACTAGCTGAAATAAAATACATTATTTTTATTTTTTCATTTTTATTTTATTTCAAGTATTTGTTTAATAACTCTGATTGTAATATTAATATATTTATATAATATTACATTTTCATATGTTATAAAAATAAACCTGATTACAATATTAATATAATATTGCATATTCATATGTTCATTGTAGTATTTGTTATTCTGCCTTTCATTTTTATGCTGAATTAAAAATAATGTACTACAGTAATAAAAATCTAGTGAGAATCACCATTTAGAATAATGGGAATTAACAAGGCTGTTATTCTAATAAATATTCATTATATTCAAATATGTGACTTTAAATTCAGTGTTATAATTAGATTCAAATATGTGTTTTTACGGTTGTGTGTGCATGTGAATCTGTTGTGATTTGCGTAAGTTTGTGACCTGCAGGACCTGCAGCCCCTGGTGCTGACCTTTGACCTCCCTGTCACACTTGTGGGGGGTGTGGTGGCAGATACAGGGTCGCCGGTGATCCAGCACGTGGCTCAGGCGTTTGGAGTAAGCGTGAGCTTCAGGACGCAGCCCAAACTCTACTGCAGCACCTGCAGCGTGAGAGGAGTGCAGGGACACTCTGCTGCCGTGAAGGTGATATGACGCCACACGCAACATCAATAACACAACCCTGCATCTTGAAAACAATTCTGCAGATTTGCAAAAAAGGCTTGATATTACCCAATTTGAGTTAAAAAATATCAGTAAAAACGTTCAATCATGTACATTTTATGCACAAAATAAGAATGAAGATTTTTCATATTATATATGTATATGTTCGAAGCCACTAAAGGGACATGGTGAAAGAAAAAAATACAAGTTGGGAGGAAAAATCATGTCAACGTTCCCTCTCAAAACTTTTGCGCTCATCTGAGAAATTTTGCGTTCGCTCACAAAGAACACAAAAGTTTTGCAAACACGTTTCTCAGTGAACACAAAAGCTTATTTTTTCCTCCCATCTCATATTTTTTGCATAACCATGACCCTTTAGGGGCTCTGTATATATACACTATATTGCCAAAAGTTTTGGGACGCCTGCCTTTACATAGAAGCGCATTTGTGAGGTCAGGCACTGATGTTGGACGAGAAGGCCTGGCCAGACAGAGAAGCGTGATTCGTCACTCCAGAGAACACGTCTCCTCCAGAGTCCAGTGGCGGCGTGCTTTACACCACTGCATCCGACGCTTTGCATTGCACTTGGTGACGTAAGGCTTGGATGCAGCTGCTCGGCCATGGAAACCCATTCCATGAAGCTCTCTATGCACTGTTCTTGAGCTAATCTGAAGGCCACACGAAGTTTGGAGGTCTGTAGCTATTGACTCTCCAAAAAGTTGGCGACTTCTGCGCACTGTGTGCCTCAGCATGCGCTGACCCCGCTCTGTGATTTTACGTGGCCTAACACTTCGTGGCTGAGTTGCTGTTATTCCCAATTGCTTCCACTTTGTTATACCACTAACAGTTGACCGTAGAATATTTAGTAGTGAGGAAATTTCAGGAATGGACTTATTGCACAGGTGGCAACCTATCACGGTACCACGCTTGAATTCACTGAGCTCCTGAGAGCGACCCATTCTTTCACAAATGTTTGTAGAAGCGTCTGCATGCCTAGGTGCTTGATTTTATACACCTGTGGACATGGAAGTGATTGGAACACCTGAATTCGATTATTTGCGTTCCCTCGCAAAGAACTCTGAATTTAATGTGAAAAAACTTCACATAAACATTTATAAATGTTTTCTTTTTCTTTTTTCTTTTCTGTCACTGTTTGGATGTAGTAAAACACCCACAGATGTAGCAGAAAACATCTGGGTCATGTTTGCATTTACTTCTGTCACTGGCCATAATTCTAACCTTGAAATCAGGATTAGGCATAAAATAATGTCATAGATGTGAAAATCAGCTGAGAATTGAAATGATAGTTATAACCTGAATCATGTATTTGTGGCGGTTTTACTGGTGATTAAAAGATAATGCAAGACTTCTTCACCTTACAAATGGTTGTCAGTATTGGATTTCATTCAGCAAATATGTTGCAGGGCAGTGTAATCATTCATTGACCTTTGACCTCTGCAGAAGGCGACCTGCGTCCTCATGGAACTGCTTCTGGGCTCGGGGTTGACGGGAGTGATGGTGAGCACACAGCTGGACGTCACCTCACAGCAACACTTGTTCCTGTTGGGTCAAAACGGAGCAAACTTCCTCACCGTGATGCATCAGACACACACGCAGATCATCCTGCCTGACCTCAGTGCTCCGCAACACACACCCTCGCTCCTCATCCAGGGCACAGCCGACGGAGTGTGTCTCGCTCGACAGCAACTGATGGTATAAACCTGTGTGTGTGCCCTTACAAAGAAGAAATTTAAGTGTGCTATTAGTGTTCTGTGTACAAATGAATTTACCTGTACTTCAAATCTACTTAAAGTACAGTTAAAGATATTTCAAGTATACAAATTCATACCTAAATAGGAACATAGTAGTATAATAAAAAATAATATATAAATAGTAAACTATATGTATGATGTTATGTTCACTTACAAGTATACTTGCTGTATAAACTACTAAACTAGTAGTTTACTAGAAGTATACTTCAAAGTGCACTTTAATAAACAAAAAAATGTGCTACAAGTATTTAACTAGTAAACTATCAGTATACCTATAAGTTCTCTTGTAGTATAGTTGCAGTACAAATGAAACTGGAAAAATGTGTTACTGTTACACTTAAAGTAAACTTAAAAGTATACTTTTATACACTAAAAAGTGGATCAATTTAGTCCCAAGTAGTATTGAAATAGTACACTTGCAAGTATACTTCTAGTACACTGATATTAGTATACTTACTACATAAAGTGTACTTAAAAATATACTTGAACTTTACTTAAATATAGTTAATAAAATGAACTTGAAGTGTACCTATTTTTGTAAGGGTGTGTGTGTTGAGACAAGTGAGATACAGTGTTATTATAATATCTTTAATATACTATTATTGTTTTTATTAATATTTTGAAATAGTGGAAATATTTGAGTATTTTCCAGTTTCATTTTAATTTTAGTTAAAGTTTTAGTAATTTTGCTGTTTTTGTCATTTTAATAATTTTTTAAAATATGTCTATATATAGTGTACATTCATTTTTTATTTCAGTTTTAGTAATTTTAATACTTCAATTTAAACTAAACGACAATTAGAAATGTTGCCTTGGCAATTAACTGAAATAAAATGAGTTTTTTTTTTTTATATATTTTATTTTATTTCAGTTAACTTTTTTTTTTAAATGATGAAACTCTTTTTTTAAAAAAAAAAAAAAAACCTTGAAGGTGTTTTCATTTTTTTAAAACAATTTTGGTAAATTTTTAATTCGATAAATGCATAATGTTCTCTTTTTGGGTTTGGGTCAGTCCAGTGTTGCTATTGTAAACTAAAACTTAAAATATAACTATTAAAAACATTATAAACTTTAACTGAACATTTCTATCTTGTTCAGTTTACGTTGTTGTTGTTCTAAAATGATGAAAGCTAAACCTGAAATAAAAAATAATCAAATCAAAATAGACACATAAAAAAAACACACACAACAACAAAATTACTAAAATTAAAATGAAAATATTAATAAATATTACAATAGTATATTAACAATACTACAAACCCGATTCCAAAAAAGTTGGGACACTGTACAAATTGTGAATAAAAAAGGAATGCAATAATTTACAAATCTCATAAACTTATATTTTATTCACAATAGAATATAGATAACATATCAAATGTTGAAAGTGAGACATTTTGAAATGTCATGCCAAATATTGGCTCATTTTGGATTTCATGAGAGCTACACATTCCAAAAAAGTTGGGACAGGTAGCAATAAGAGGCCGGAAAAGTTAAATGTACATATAAGGAACAGCTGGAGGACCAATTTGCAACTTATTAGGTCAATTGGCAACATGATTGGGTATAAAAAGAGCCTCTCAGAGTAGCAGTGTCTCTCAGGAGTCAAGATGGGCAGAGGATCACCAATTCCCCCAATGCTGCGGCGAAAAATAGTGGAGCAATATCAGAAAGGAGTTTTTTTCAGAGAAAAATTGCAAAGAGTTTGAAGTTATCATCATCTACAGTGCATAATATCATCCAAAGATTCAGAGAATCTGGAACAATCTCTGTGCGTAAGGGTCAAGGCCGGAAAACCGTACTGGATGCCCGTGATCTTCGAGCCCTTAGACGGCACTGCATCACATACAGGAATGCTACTGTAATGGAAATCACAACATGGGCTCAGGAATACTTCCAGAAAACATTGTCGGTGAACACAATCCACCGTGCCATTCGCCGTTGCCGGCTAAAACTCTATAGGTCAAAAAAGAAGCCATATCTAAACATGATCCAGAAGCGCAGGCGTTTTCTCTGGGCCAAGGCTCATTTAAAATGGACTGTGGCAAAGTGGAAAACTGTTCTGTGGTCAGACGAATCAAAATTTGAAGTTCTTTTTGGAAAACTGGGACGCCATGTCATCCGGACTAAAGAGGACAAAGACAACCCAAGTTGTTATCAGCGCTCAGTTCAGAAGCCTGCATCTCTGATGGTATGGGGTTGCATGAGTGCGTGTGGCATGGGCAACTTACACATCTGGAAAGGCACCATCAATGCTGAAAGGTATATCCAAGTTCTAGAACAACATATGCTCCCATCCAGACGTCGTCTCTTTCAGGGAAGACCTTGCATTTTCCAACATGACAATGCCAGACCACATACTGCATCAATTACAACATCATGGCTGCGTAGAAGAAGGATCCGGGTACTGAAATGGCCAGCCTGCAGTCCAGATCTTTAATAGAAAACATTTGGCGCATCATAAAGAGGAAGATGCAACAAAGAAGACCTAAGACAGTTGAGCAACTAGAAGCCTGTATTAGACAAGAATGGGACAATTCCTATTCCTAAACTTGAGCAACTTGTCTCCTCAGTCCCCAGACGTTTGCAGACTGTTATAAAAAGAAGAGGGGATGCCACACAGTGGTAAACATGGCCTTGTCCCAACTTTTTTGAGATGTGTTGATGTCATGAAATTTAAAATCAACTATTTTTCCCTTAAAATGATACATTTTCTCAGTTTAAACATTTGATATGTCATCTATGTTGTATTCTGAATAAAATATTGAAATTTGAAACTTCCACATCATTGCATTCTGTTTTTATTCACAATTTGTACAGTGTCCCAACTTTTTTGGAATCGGGTTTGTAAAATAACACTGGATCAGTCTGTCAATATAATTAAAGTGCTGCTTTCACATTCATCAATTGTATTATTTTTCAAACAACAGTAGACCAAACAAAATCACAACTCTGCAACATCGGCATATACGCAACTGTGAACATGTTTAAAAGTTAAAAATGTCATTGCATTAGGAAATATCAGAGAAAGTGTCATTTAATGTGAAAATAGATGCAGTTCTGACAGGATTAGCAACATAATGGATAAAATAAACAATAACATATTTATAAGGTTCTGTCAATGTGTTTGTCTCCTCTGGGCCGTCCTGCTCGCGTCTGACTGTGTCTGTTCTCATGCAGGACTGTCTGCCTGTCTGTCTGATGTTTGATTTGAAGGACGAGGGAGATTCTGACCCTCGGAAACTCGCTCAGATGATGCAGAACCTGGGCGTTTTTATCAGCGTCAAACCGAAGGTCAAACAGACAGCGAAGGTATTAGCACAGCACCCACAATGCACTTGTCACAAAAAGGGATGCATACAAATGTGAAATATACTTCTATATATTTCATATACTTCTACTACAGACTAAAATTACAGGTACATACTTTAGAGTCTTGATATAGCAGGCCTTTTTTGGGCGTTCACACTGTTAAATCACTAAATTATTTATCTTAAAATGTGTTATAATTTGACTTTTAGGGTCAAAGAGAATCACTCTGCTTATTACACGCGCAGCAGCACACAAACATTTTTAAATATTAAAAATAAAAGGATTCATCTCTGGAGAAGCGTTCAGTCTTTCTGCTCGCAAATTCCACCATGTAAATAGCGAATCCGCCATTGTGTGAGCGCAACTGGCTTTTAAAGGGAATGGGAGATGAGACTCTGATTGGTTTATTGCACGTTACGCCCAAAACACACCCATGACTCATTAAGAGAATAGGGACAACCCTTTTGGATCATGCACCTGGCGCACCGACCGTTTTTTCCGTCGTTAAACTAGCAAAAGTGCACCTGTGCCATGTGCTTCAGACCATGTGTTTAGATAGGGGCCAATAAGATAATAAGATAAGATAAGATAAAATAGGGCCCAATATACCATTCAGGCACAGCTGGCATACTGTTGTTCAACGGACTATCCTATGATTTAAGATGCATTAAACACAATGTTTAACAGTATGGATAAAGTGTGGATAGTATGCTGAGTTAGTTGTTAAAGTTAAAGGGATAGTTCACCCAAAAATAAAAATTCTGTCATCATTTACACACCCTCAAGTTGTTCCAAACCTGTATGAATTTCTTTCTTCTGCTGAACACAAAATAAGATATTTTGAAGAATATGAGTAACCAAACAGTTTATGGGCTCCTTTGACTTCAATAGTATTTTTTTCCCATACTATGGAAGTCAGTGGAGCCCATCAACTGTTTGGCTACTCATATTCTTCAAAATATCTTATTTTGTGTTCAGCAGAAGAAAGAAATTCATACAGGTTTGGAACAACTTGAGGGTGTGTAAATTATGACAGAAGTTTCATCATTTTTGGGTGAACTATCCCTTTAGTTAGTCTTACTGACCAGCTGTGAATCAACGTCATGGATCAAGGTTGAATTTCCTGTTGAATTTTTTGCAGTAATAATCTTTTTGCAATGTGTATATATCTCACAACACCTGTCCAGAACATGTATTGTTCATAGTTCAGCCCATAATCAAATAAATTTTTTTTTTTTTTTATATAATATATAAAATAATATATGTTTTGCTCATAGAAAATTAAGCTTAGTTTTGCAGTGTGTATTTATGATAATTTAACAAAATAAAATATAATAATTAGAATTTAAATCATATAAAATATTTGAAACTATACACATATTAAATTATAGCATTTTATTAATGTAACGATGTGAGTCCACTGGAGGCAAGTGTAGATGAACCCAAGTGCAGTTTATTCCGAAACAAGAAACGATTGAACACATGAACAGACACTCATCATAGTGGGTTACACAAACAATACTCGACCAGGAACAAGGCAAACATAAGGGCTTAAATATACAAGGACTGAAGACTGAACAAGACGCACCTGAGGACAGTCAAGACAATGACAGAACTGAACTGAGAACCCTCATGACTAAATCAACCAATGACAACATGACACAAGAGACTAAGGAAGCACATGACATGATCACATGAGGGCACAATGGAATCACATGACAACAGGAAACATGACATCGAACATAACAAAATAAGAACATGAAACAAAACCCCACCCAAACCGTGACAATTAATATAATATACTTTCTCAAAAATAATATTAATATATTGTTTTAATTTTTATTTTTACAGATCATCTTAAAATTTCAACTGATTTAAAATTTCAATACTTCAATACCTTTTTACAACAATTAGCATTAAATATTAATATTTTTTTCCTAGTGTTGAAACAACAACATTTCGGTTGGTTTTCTTTTTAGCTCATCAATACATGTATAACTGTTTAAAGTATCTGTGTCCAGTCAGTGGTTGTGAAAGGTTTGGAGAGGAACATCAGTAACCTATATGAGGCCAGACGTCTGCTGCTCGGACTGGACTCCAGTGAGGTATCCGTGACGACCAAGAATTTGTCTGAGGTCTCCAAGGCCCCTGTGGACCCTCTGGTGGTCAAGAATGGAATGACAGGCTACTGGCTCAATGTGTTAATGCAACAACTGTGCCTCACTGAGACAGGTGTGTGTGTGTGTGTGTGTGTTTGCATGTGTCAGTGGTTCATGAGTGCTTTCATCCTCTTTAATTTCACTGATGCTTGTTTGTTGTGCTAAATAAACTGTTTTTGTTCCTGTCATTCTTTAGGTGCTGTGCCTTCTCCAGATGCTGTGATTGGCTCTCTCTCTGGGAAGCCCCGCCCCACACCACCACCCGGATTGGCTGTTTCCTCAGAAGATGGACGGATAGGACTCAAAGGAGTGGAGTCTAAATTAGAGAAGGTTTCAATGATCAGAATCTTGATTATGTTTAGAATGGACTTGCTAGTGTACTACATACTGTAAATATATCACACAATCTTTTTAGAACATGTGTTGGTCATATTTCACCCCATAATAATAATAAAAAGATCTAATATATAAGATATAATATATTTTGCCCATAGAAAATAAGCCATTCATTGTTAAATTATTTAATGATAATTTAACACTTTTTTATTTTTAAATAATATAATTATAATTTAAGTTATATAAAAATATATACAACTATACACAAATATTATATGAATGATTATTAATATAAGTATGTAATATATGTATAATATAATATTTAATTAATTTAAAATATTTATTATTCAAAATAACATATTCCATTTACAAAAATATTATTTGAATTTGTATTTATACATAATGGGTGTATTTGTTATGCTGCTTTTAATTTCTATGCTCATTTATAGAAAATTGTACTACATTAATGAAAATCTAATGGGAATTACTACTATGAATAATGGGAATTACCAAAAAAATCTATAAAACTCTAATTTCCAGGTGAGTTATGATCATGAAAATGTGTTTAACTACTATAAAAAATAATGTCACAATACAAAAAAATGGTCTCAAAAGGTGCCATAAATAAGGTTATTTTCCATTTTTTAATGCAGTTTAGTGTAAAAATGTCTTAACTTTTTGCAGTCCAATCAAATAATGAGTTAATAATGTTATAAAAGATGGATGTTATAAATCATGGTTGATAACATTTCCAGTTCATTTGTCATTTTGGAAATGGACGGCCACGTTGAAAGCATTGCATTGTGGGATACAGTATCTCAAACAGACCAAAGATCATATTGATTGATCAACTGAATGCATGATTCATGCTACTTATACTTCTTCAATTAAAATGAGTGTTTATTAATATAAGGCTAAAGTAAATTAGATTTAATGACAGTAAACATGTTTATGAGTAAACAAAACCAAAAGCTTGTATTAATGTCATTGGATCAGATTCCAGAGAATGACGATCAGCAGACACAAGCAGAGACGGAGACCTGCATCACGCCACATGCGGAGGTGACAGAGGTTAGAGAGGTCGTTGCCAAGCCAACTGCCTCATCAAGAAGAGGCAGCCAATCAGAGGCCTCCAGGGAGCCAAACCAGCCGCTCATGTCTGAAAGGTAAAACCGTCCGTCCTTATGCTGAGACACCTGGACAGACAGGCCATCAGAAGATGCTCTAAATTACAGTCTAGAATATGTTAGATATAAATATATACAACCCTGAATAAAAGTGTGTGTGTGTGTGTTGCAGGTCAGTAAGAGTGGAGGTGGATGGTGTTTATTTGAACAGAGACAGACGCTGTAGTCTGAGAATATTCCCCTCCGTCGACCCTCCTAATGAGGTACATCACTTTCACATTTTTAGAATGAAAATAAAACTGCACCTGCTAATCAAAAAGGGAGGTTTTCAATCATTTGTCTTACCGGTTTATTAAAACAATCTTTGTTTACTGTTTGTTTAACAGGATCATGAATACGAGAAGAAGAAGCTTCTGGCAACTCAAGGTTTGTTTGTTTTTATTCTGTACGTGAAACATTATATCTAAAAGATATTTAAGTATATTATGTTATGTTATGTTATGTATGTTATATTATATTATATTATATTATATTATATTATATTATATTATATTATATTATCATTATTACTACTAATCATATTTTTTGTTGTTTCATTATTATTATTATTTTAAAATTAAAATGATTATTCAGAGCCATTCAGTAAGTACTGTTTGTACATGTCATAATTCACCCCATAATCAAAAAAAGTATAAAATATAATAGAAAATTAAGCCTATTTTAGGACTGTTAAATTATCATAAAATAATGTCACAATACAAAAAAAACTTTATAATTTGAATAATATAATAATTATAATTTAAGTCATATAAAATACATATAATATTGAATACAAATATTATTTTAATATAATATCATGTTATTCAAAATTCATATTAATATTTATACATCATCTGTGTATTTGTTGGGCTGCCTTTGGGCTTATTTTATTAAAAAACATCCAAAAAGAAGAAGAAAAAAAAACATTAAAAGAAGTTTGATAACTTTAATATTATATTATATTATATTAAATTAATTAAAGTTAATTCAAACTAATGTTGCTGATGAACATGTCAGTGAGACTGTTGTTTTCCGAGGTTTTTGTGATGAATATTTATGTTTTAGATAAGGATTTCAGATTCATATACTTCATTTTCACAGTGTCTCACATCCAAGTATAATCTTTGTGTGATCAAATGTGATGATTAAAAGCTGAGTGATTTAAGTTGTGCCCAATTCAGATTGTTATTCTGGGCCGTGACTGGATGGTCTTGTGTCTGTGTGCGATGGGCTGCCGCTGGCTCCATCTATTTGGCATTCATCATGCTGTATAAACCTCAAAATGGATTAAAGAACTTGAGTGTGCCAGAGAGGTGATATAGGGGAGCCATTTAAGCGTTACGCAGTGCCAGAGAGGGTGATAGAGGGGACCCATTTCAGAGTAACACGCTGCCAGATTTATAATGGACTGCAGCCACTCCACCCACAGAATATGCAGACAGATGAACGTCTCACACACACATACACACACATTCACATAAACACAAAAACACATGGAGCAAGCTGACATGAGGTGTGATGTGTTAGACTAAATTCATCCGTTCTGCACCTCTTTCATGAGCTCATGACAGATGAGGAATATTTGTACTTTAATTCTAGTACAATTTAAAATGAACAACTTTGAAACAATTTTGATTCAGAAATTGCTAGTGAATTTGCGAACAATTGCATAGAAATGGCAAATAACGCATTGAATTAAATGTGACATTTTGAAGTAGAATGACTGAAATAGTATTTTCTTGTAAAACGTATTCCAATAATCTTTGTTTTATTTACAACTTCGAAAAATCATTTTTTACAGAGTAGTATAGGCAAAAATATAATTTGCATTCATAAACATTTCAGGCTAAAATCTTGATTACATTTATGCATTTGGCAGACACTTACATTGAATTTAAGTTATACAGTTTATACGTTAATTTGATTTAGTTTGAATTAGTGATTAAAAATAAAAAACCATGAACATACACCGATCAGGCATAACATTATGACCACCTTCCTAATATTTTGTTGGTCCCCTTTTGCTGCCAAAACAGCCCTGACCCGTCAAGGCATGGACTCCACTAGACCCCTGAAGGTGTGCTGTGGTATCTGGCACCAAGATGTTAGCAGCAGATCCTTTAAGTCCTGTAAGATGCTTGAATGGATTGAGATCTGGGGAATTTGGAGGCCAAGTCAACACCTCAAACTCGTGAACCAGTTTTGCTTTGTAACAGGGTGCATTATCCTGCTGAAAGAGGCCACAGCCACTAGGGAATACCGTTTCCATGAAAGGGTGCACATGGTCTGCAACAATGCTTAGGTAGGTGGTACGTGTCAAAGTAACATCCACATGGATGGCAGGACCCAAGGTTTCCCAACAGAACATTGCCCAAAGCATCACACTGCATCCGCCGGCTTGCCTTCTTCCCATAGTGCATCCTGGTGCCATGTGTTCCCCAGGTAAGCGACGCACACGCACCCGGCCATCCACGTGATGTACAAACCCGATTCCAAAAAAGTTGGGACACTGTACAAATTGTGAATAAAAAAGGAATGCAATAATTTACAAATCTCATAAACTTATATTTTATTCACAATAGAATATAGATAACATATCAAATGTTGAAAGTGAGACATTTTGAAATGTCATGCCAAATATTGGCTCATTTTGGATTTCATGAGAGCTACACATTCCAAAAAAGTTGGGACAGGTAGCAATAAGAGGCCGGAAAAGTTAAATGTACATATAAGGAACAGCTGGAGGACCAATTTGCAACTTATTAGGTCAATTGGCAACATGATTGGGTATAAAAAGAGCCTCTCAGAGTGGCAGTGTCTCTCAGAAGTCAAGATGGGCAGAGGATCACCAATTCCCCCAATGCTGCGGCGAAAAATAGTGGAGCAATATCAGAAAGGAGTTTCTCAGAGAAAAATTGCAAAGAGTTTGAAGTTATCATCATCTACAGTGCATAATATCATCCAAAGATTCAGAGAATCTGGAACAATCTCTGTGCGTAAGGGTCAAGGCCGGAAAACCATACTGGATGCCCGTGATCTTCGGGCCCTTAGACGGCACTGCATCACATACAGGAATGCTACTGTAATGGAAATCACAACATGGGCTCAGGAATACTTCCAGAAAACATTGTCGGTGAACACAATCCACCGTGCCATTCGCCGTTGCCGGCTAAAACTCTATAGGTCAAAAAAGAAGCCATATCTAAACATGATCCAGAAGCGCAGGCGTTTTCTCTGGGCCAAGGCTCATTTAAAATGGACTGTGGCAAAGTGGAAAACTGTTCTGTGGTCAGACGAATCAAAATTTAAAGTTCTTTTTGGAAAACTGGGACGCCATGTCATCCGGACTAAAGAGGACAAGGACAACCCAAGTTGTCATCAGCGCTCAGTTCAGAAGCCTGCATCTCTGATGGTATGGGGTTGCATGAGTGCGTGTGGCATGGGCAGCTTACACATCTGGAAAGGCACCATCAATGCTGAAAGGTATATCCAAGTTCTAGAACAACATATGCTCCCATCCAGACGTCGTCTCTTTCAGGGAAGACCTTGCATTTTCCAACATGACAATGCCAGACCACATACTGCATCAATTACAACATCATGGCTGCGTAGAAGAAGGATCCGGGTACTGAAATGGCCAGCCTGCAGTCCAGATCTTTCACCCATAGAAAACATTTGGCGCATCATAAAGAGGAAGATGCGACAAAGAAGACAGTTGAGCAACTAGAAGCCTGTATTAGACAAGAATGGGACAACATTCCTATTCCTAAACTTGAGCAACTTGTCTCCTCAGTCCCCAGACGTTTGCAGACTGTTATAAAAAGAAGAGGGGATGCCACACAGTGGTAAACATGGCCTTGTCCCAACTTTTTTGAGATGTGTTGATGCCATGAAATTTAAAATCAACTTATTTTTCCCTTAAAATGATACATTTTCTCAGTTTAAACATTTGATATGTCATCTATGTTGTATTCTGAATAAAATATTGAAATTTGAAACTTCCATATCATTGCATTCTGTTTTTATTCACAATTTGTACAGTGTCCCAACTTTTTTGGAATCGGGTTTGTAAAAGAAAACATGATTCATCAGACCAGGCCACCTTCTTCCATTGCTCCGTGGTCCAGTTCTGATGCTCACGTGCCCGATGTTGGCACTTTCGGAGGTGGACAGGGGTCAGCATGGGCACCCTGACTGGTCTCCGGCAGCCCCATACGCAACAAACTGCGATGCACTGTGTATTCTGACACCTTTCTATCAAAACCAGCATTAACTTCTTGAGCAATTTGAGCTACAGTAGCTCGTCTGTTTGATCGGACCACACGGGCCAGCCTTCGCTCCCCACGGGCCAGCCTTCGCTCCTCACGTGCATCAATGAGCCTTGGCCGCCCATGACCCTGTCACCGGTTCACCACTGTTCCTTCCTTGGACCACTTTTGATAGATACTGACCACTGCAGACCGGGAACACCCCACAAGAGCTGCAGTTTTGGAGATGCGCTGACCCAGTCGTCTAGCCATCACAATTTGTCCCTTGTCAAACTCGCTCAAATCCTTGCGCTTGCCCATTTTTCCTGCTTCTAGCACATTTAATATATCCCACCCACTAACAGGTGCTGTGACAAAGAGATAATCAGTGTTATTCACTTCACCTGTCAGTGGTCATAATGTTATGCCTGATCAGTGTATGTTATGTTATCTACCCACAGGCACACAAAACAGACTTAAATATGTATCCATATTTCTGACTGATGTGAGTGGGTTTTATGTATGAATTAAATTATGTAAAAAATAAAATAATAATAAGAGTAACTGAGACTATAAATGTGTGGTTAGTTAATCGGTTTTCAATTAGAATACGGCGCTCTTGCTTCAGGAATCGCCACACAAAACGTCAAAAGATTATCCTACTAATTTCAAGAATGTGCATGTGTTTTTAAATATTTAATCTCACACCCTGTGCACCTCAGAAACAGATACAGTGGCTTTTAAACAAACTCCCGTTTAAACTATTTCATTCACACTAAGAGAGGGAGATGTAGAAAGGTAGTACATTCTTCTGCATGACTGCTTTTGATTAAGTTGTTTAATTAGGTGGCAGGTGTTTAATAATTCAGGGGGACTTACACACACACACACACACACACACATATGCACAATGCCGTTAAAAGCGACACTGCACACACACTTTAATCAGAGCTGCTGTTGTATGCCAGTGTAAATCTGGACCCGGTTCAGAGCGTATAATGTTTCCAGGCGTGCAGACGGTTTTGTGTGTGTTTAATAATGCCTCTGATTTAATTTGTGAAATGTGTGTGTGTGTGTGTGTGTGTGTGTGTGTGTGTGTGTGTGTATGTGTGTTATAGCCATGCAGCAGAGCCCCGTGGTCACTGAGGTTCGGACCCCCACTGACACCTGGAGCGGCTTGGGCTTCTCTAAATCGATGCCCACCGACGCTGTGCGCGAGCTGAGAGCCGTGAGCCGCCGCTGCTACAGACCCTACAACAACCAGCAACAGGTGCGCACACACATCTAGATTTATAAATGAGGACGTACAGTAGACTTCAGTTTTATACAAAGCTAATTTGGCTTTTCAAAACCTTTACCACTGAGTATCATCATGTGTCAAATAATGAGTTTTGCACCAGCAAACACCGCTCACATTTTCTTCATGAAATGTAAAAGTCATTTTGACAAAGGATATACCACATACACTAATTTGTGTTTTTTTTTCTTTTGATTTTTGAAAGAAATTAATAGTTTTATTCAGCAAGGATGGTCAAAAGTGACAGTAAAGACATTTATAATGTTACAAAATAATTATTTTTCAAATAAATGCTGTTCTTTTGAACTTTATTCACTAAAGAATCCTGAAAATTAAAATATATCACAGTTTCCACAAAATTGATAAGCAGCACAACTGTTTTCAACATTGATAATAATCAGAAATGTCTCTTGAGCAGCAAATCAGCATATTAGAATGATTTCTGAAGGATCATGTGACACTGAAGACTGGAGTAATGATGCTCAAAATTCAGCTTTGATCACTGGAATAAATTACGTTACACTATATTCACATAGAAAACAGTTATTTAAAATTGTAATATCTCAAAATATTACTGTTTTTACTGTACTTTTGCTCAAATAAATGCAGTCACCTATTATGCCCCTTTTTACAAGATGTAATATAAGTCTCAGGTGTCCCCAGAGTGTGTCTGTAAAGTTTCAGATCAAAATTCCTAACAGATCATTTGAAAATGCCAATTTTTGGGTTTGACAAAAATGAGCTGTTTTGTGTGTCTCCTTTAAATGCAAATGAGCTGCTGCTCCCCACCCCAGAGGGCGGAGCCTTCACAGCTCATGAACAAGCAAATGAAAACTGAAACATGATACATCTGTTTGGTTATGATCATCTCTATCGCGGACACGCTCATGTGACATTGCAGTTCTTCATCATCATGAAATATTATCATCTGCCTGCGTTTTAAAGCCATATCACTCTCAACTTGAGCGCACACACCCGACCCATGCGCACAGAGAGCTGGTTGTCGGTGCGTCCGTGAGTATTTTAAACTAGACTAGTTCTCTTTCATGTGTTATTGCTATTAAACTGTCAAATGCACACAAGGTTATGTCAGAAACACACAAAGTTCACATGAAAACAGTTGGTTATGTCTGTGCATGTATGCAGCAAGTACAGAAATCCCATGTGTATATTAGATCTGTGTACTAAAGTGAAAGCAGTGTAATATACAGTACCTACTGCTATATATGCTGTTAATATGAATCAAACAACAAAAGATAAACAGAAAATCACTCACTGCTCGTGACTGAATGAACTTTAGTAGCTTTATTAAGAACACATTTCTTACTTGAATGCTGCTGTTAAATGCTCTGGCGAGGAGATAAACATGGCGGACTGTGTACAGCTCTCTGAGGGCGGGGTCTATGCTAATACGGCAGTGTCCATCAACACTCGTGGGCAGGGCCTGTAAAATGTGACTTCACATTGCCCAGAATCTGCAAACGGCTTGTTTTGAGACACTGCTTATGATTTATGGGGATTAAAACAAAAGGAGTGGGTGGATTTTTACCATTATAGGGTGGTTGTGTACACACACTGCCAATACACATTTATGTTCAAACACCATGTAAAAGTGAATTTTGCATAATAGGTGACCTTTAAAACATCTGAATTATTCCTTTTTCTTTTTCTTTTTGGAGTTCGAAAGCTCCTGTTCACTGTCTGCTTTATATATAAAAAATGGCACCATGAGCATTGAGCAAAACTTCTTTTGTGTTCCACAGAAGAAAGAATGTTTTCAGAGGAGAGAATGTTTTGACAGGTTTGAAATAAGCAGTTGATGGAAAAAGTTTCTTTTTTGATTGAACCACTCTTTAAGAAAGGACGAAACACAACAGAGACAAACAGATTTTCAATAACTTTTCAATTTGAATCCTTCACGGGGTTTCACTTATTCTCAGAAATAATGTGATTCAAACAGCAGTAACAATCAAAAACAGATTCAATCAGTGCTGCAGTGTAGCGCTAAACCTCTTTCAATGAGATCTTTAATTGAGAGAGTCTCATCATCCCAGCGGAGAGGAAATGAGGGTGGAAGTGAAGGGAACAGTGATGTGCTGCTCACTGTGTGCTCATACACTTCTGTGTTTGGAGTTTAGAGGCTTTTCTCCATGATTACACTGCTCTAAATGACAGGGGCATATTTGTGTGTGTGTGTGTGTGTGTGTGTGTGTGTGTGTATAGTACCACTGTATTCAGAAAGGAATCTTTTTATAAACTCACACAAGTTTCCTCACACAGGTGGGTAATTTTGAGATCTCTCTTGTTCAGAACACACACACACACACACACACACATCCATGTCCATGTTGGTACACCTATCATTATGAGGACATTACATAGGCTTAAAGGGTTAGTTCACCCAAAAATGAAAGTTCTGTCATTAATTACCCAGTCAACAATTTGATCTCACAGTGATCTCACCATGAGCTCCCAGGATACTCGTGATGTGGTCACAATGTGAGGTCACAGTGAGCTAAAAGTATAACCTCACAGCGCCCTCACTGTGTGCTCATACTATGGTCACAATGTGAGGTCAAAGTGCACTCACTGTACAAAGACTAGGTACCCAGCATGCATTGCAGCATGAAGCTTTTGAGTGTCACCATTGTTGAGATTCTTGATGTCTTTTTGTGTCTAAAGCCCCATTTCCACCGAAATTACCCGGAACAATTTGTCCCAGGAACTTTTTTCCCATGAACTCTTTTTTCCGCCAGACCTGCTGCTGTCTGCGTTTCCATGCATTCCATGCGTTTCCACGGTCTAAAGTATCGTGAAGATTAGTCTGGTGACGTAGGACTGCGCGTGTCGACTTTACAGTTCCCACTGGATTTCGTCCTTTGCATATAAATTTAATAAAGCCTGAACCTCGTCGTTGGCCCATCAGTCGTATTTTTTAAACTCCATTGTTGATTCGAATAGCAATCAACTCTTACTGCAGGCACCACAACAGACTTTTAAAAATAGTGGTTGAAATAAAATGCTGCGTCGAGTCGACCAATCAAAATGCTGCGTGAACTCAACCAATCAGCATGTTCAGCACCCAAGTCCCATCCCCGAAAGTTCCTGAACTTTGAAAAAGTACTACCTCGCGAGCAGGGCCGTTCTGAGGGGGAAATATTTACCCGGAACTTCATTTAGACCCTGCTCCCTGCGGTCGAAACACACCGAGTAACACCCCAAAGAGTTCCTGGGGAAAGTTCCTGCAGTGGAAACGCGGCTTAAATGACACAGTACTTCAAAATTCTTGTGTTTCATTATGCATTTAAAATCCTTCATTATGACACTGCTGGAACTCATACCATATAATCACATAGCTATTATAATTAAAAATATAAAACTAATAACACCGCACAAAGACTGCATACTGAATCTAAGTGATGATTATGTTGTTATCATCAATAACAAACCAACATCACCTGGATATATTCTCTTTTAGCTTTCCTTGCCAAAACAAATGTGTCTTACAAACACAGTTACAGCAACCAGAGAAAATATAAAGTTAAAAGTCAAGGGTCAAGAGCCCAACTAAAGAAAACACTGATCACCATAATGGTAGTGAACCAATAAAAGATCAACATCTAAACCTCTGTTAATTCTCAATAAGAGCTTCTGTAGACGTCTTACAGAAATAAAGTCAGTTTGAGCTCACCATGTGAGACCACTGTGATATCACTGTGATAGTGTTGAGAAACAGGAAGCAGAATGTCCCCCCCGGTGACCAATATTTGAGCTGCCTCCTCTCAACCTGCTTAACATTTTGAATTCACAATGAGCTCACATATTACTCACACTGTGAGTGTCACCGTATGAGAATGATGTGATGCCACTGTGATCATTGCATGATCTTACGTGTTGACTGGGTACTCAATCTCATGTCATTCCAAACCCATAAGACTTTCGTTCATCTTGGGAACACAAATGAAGATCTTTTTGATAAAATCTGAGAGCTTTCTGTCCCTCCATTGACAGCTACGCAACTACCACTTTGACGCTTAAAAGTTCATAAAGAGAACGTAAAACGAATCCATATGAATTGAGCGGTTTAGTCCAAATTTTCTGAAAAGACTTGATCGCTTTATATGATGAACAGATTGAATTTAGGTTTTTATTGAACAAAAGTCTTACGAGTTTGAAACGACATGAGGGAGAGTAATTAATGACAGAATTTTCATTTTTGGGTGAACTATCCCTTTAATGGTTTCTATACTGAGCTCATTTTTAGCCCCTTAAACCTACCCATCACAGAGAACTTTCTGCATTTTTACATTTTTAATAAAAAAATTAATACGTTTATTGAGCGATTTGAATTATAAGGACATTGGCATGCCCTCATAATGTAGGGTCATGGCCTGAAACATGAATACACACTACAATGTAAGGACTTTGGGACATCATAATGTAGGTCAAAGCAGCACATCTGCATTTACTGTTTACACTGCAAAGGCAACACTAAGATTCCTGTTCAAAGTTTGGGTTTGGTAAAATGTGTTCTCTTATGCTTACAAAGGCTGCATTTATCTGATGAAAAATAGTAATATTCTAAAATCTAATTACAATTCAAAAGAACTAATTTCTATGTGAATATATTGTAAAATGTAATTTATTCCAGTGATCAAAGCTGAATTTTCAGCATCATTACTCCAGTCTTCAGTGTCACATGATCCTTCAGAAATCATTCTAATATTCAGATTTGCTGCTCAAGAAACATTTCTGATTATTATCAATGTTGAAAACAGTTGTGCTGCTTCATATTTTTGTGAAAACCTTGATATTTTTATGAAGCAACACAACTGTTTTCAACTGCAAATCTCGTTTTCAGTTTATTATTATTATTATTATTATAATGTTTCACAGAAGAATGAAAGTTAGTGGAATGAAAGTGAGAGGTCACTTTAATGAATTTGTCTGTCTGGTTGTAGTTGTGGAGTTCACAGAGTGGAAAGGAACGCTGTTGGAATGGAAGTGACTCTGGGAACTGGAGAGAAAGACGTGGATCTGTGTCTTCACCACCACCTTCATCATCATCATCATCATCATCCTTTCCTGCCTTCAGTTTGTCATCAGCCCGAACATGTATGTGTTCAGCTAAACTCACCGTTCTGCTCCCTAATTACAGAGGGTGTGACATATCTGGTTCAATTAACAGTAACTGTTAAATTAGTTTAGCTGCTCATTACAGAATGAAATTCTGCCAGCAGCTTTATTTTAAGGTGAAACAATCATTTACGCTTGTAGAGGTGATCGAGATCCAGGACCTACTGGGAAATATCACACCAGATTTATGAGCTTTTCATTTTTGACCTTTGACCTGCAGCGGAGGGATACCTAACCAGCTCTGAGGGCGGGGTTACAGCGTCCAGACATTTGATTGGCAGCTCTCCCAGTCCCGCCCACGCAGACGATCTTATAGAGTTACTAGCACAGCTGGGTCTGGAGAAATACATTGATATTTTCCAACAACAGGAGGTAAATGTACAACCCACACACGCGTCCCAGACGGCACACCCACAGACCGCCCACACGCCACTATTTTCTGATGCATATTGCACACAAACCTGGCAAGATCTGACTGGCTCTAACCTTGAGGAATCAGGGTGCACAGGATTATTTTAGTCTACCTGGAATCAAAGTCATGTCTAAAGGTTTGAGGTGGATCTAGTCACTGGATTTGCCAAAGTTGTCCAGGCTATTTATCCGTATTTCCATGAGCAGAACTGTATGTTCAATGAGTATTTGCACTGGAAAAAAGGATTTTCCTTCTAAATATACATTGACTTCAGATGCAAAGTCTCGTTTTTTTGATAAATGTACGAAAACAAGAACCATATCTGCTGATGCAAAATTTCAAAATCAGATCAAATACTAGCCAGTGGGGTCAGAAAAATAAACTTAATTATAAGGGAAAATCAGTTTTTTTTTTACCCTACTGGCTGATATTTGTTCTTGTTTTAAGTACACTATAAGTCAAACATTTGGAATAATTACAATTTTTATTTCATATGCTCACCAACACTGCATTTATTTGCTCAAAAATAAAGTAAAAACAATAATATTGTGAAATATTATTAAAGTTTAAAATAACAGTTTTTGTTGATTTTTAAAATAACTGATTTGCTGCTCAAGAAACGTTTCTTTCTATCATAAATGTAGAAAACGGTTGTGCTGCTTCATATTTGCTATATTTTCGATCAACCTTTGTGAGCATAAGAGACTTTTGTAGAAAAGAAAAAATATTGATCGGTAGTATAAACTCTTAATACCTCAAGTATTAAAGAAGTATTGAAGTATTAAAGATTTAATACCTCAAGTCATTTTGCTTCTCAAGTAAGTGTATTTTGATTTAGGAATGTTTAGATGATATTTAGATTGTAAACAAGTAAAAAATACTGAGTAAGAAAATTTTTGTAGTGTATTACTTTTGGTAAATTCAGATATGTGCAGTTATTGGAGTGTTTTTGTTTTTTCTACACCAGTCTCTGTTTGTGCTATCATCTATTTTCATAAAGTCAGACAACTAACTACATGAGACAACACACACAATTACATCTAAAGACACATGTGTGCACACACACACACAAATAAATGTTGTTCTCTCATCTGTCAGATCGATTATCAGACATTCCTGACGCTCTCAGACGAGGATTTGAAGGAAGTGGGCGTGAGCACATTTGGAGCGCGGCGGAAGATGATTCTCGCTATCACAGGTCACTTTAATTAACCAAACTAATGTAGAACTTGTTAAGGGAAACATTCTGTTGGCTGATTTGACTAAGAAATCATAATGTTGAAATATGGTGGATAAATCTAAATATTTGAAGCATTTTCATGTGAACCTTCTGTACTGCATTTCTCCCTCATCAGATTTGAGTAAAAAGAGGACATTTCCAGAACCGCCCACTGTGAAGCCTGGATACCTGGAAGGCGGAGCAAGCGGACGTCTTCCACGAATCATGGATGAGGACGTGGCTGCCAAGAGTAATCGCTGGTGAACGGATGATGTGAACGCAAAAGACTATAGCATAATGCACCTGGGGCCAGTTTGTGCTTCCTGTCATGTGGCCCTCAGGGACCAATCAAAGTATGAAATGATAGATGATTTCCATATAAGACAGAGAGGACAGATGTGCTGTGACTCTCAGAGGAAACATGCAGAGAAGTGTGACCTTCAACATGAACCGACTGCCCGTCCAACACCAATACTTAGTATGCAAGTCTGACTCTGTCTACCTCCATTTCTCTTTCTACTGCTGTCCTATGCAAAACTTTATTTCCTTGATGTATTGTTTAAATATAAGAATGCTTTCAGACAATGTTTAAATTTGGATCTTCCATTCAAATTAAATTTGGATCTTTCATTAAATCTTCCATCAAACACAAAAACACATAATTTCCTTTATTCATTTTAAATAATATTGGATTTCGGAGCAACCCCACCGGGTACCACTCATCTCCACTACAAATAGGAAAAAGAGGCTACAATTTGCACGAGCTCACCAAAATTGGACAGTTGAAGACTGGAAAAATGTTGCCTGGTCTGATGAGTCTCGATTTCTGTTGAGACATTCAGATGGTAGAGTCAGAATTTGGCGTAAACAGAATGAGAACATGGATCCATCATGCCTTGTTACCACTGTGCAGGCTGGTGGTGGTGGTGTAATGGTGTGGGGGATGTTTTCTTGGCACACTTTAGGCCCCTTAGTGCCAATTGGGCATCGTTTAAATGCCACGGCCTACCTGAGCATTGTTTCTGACCATGTCCATCCCTTTATGACCACCATGTACCCATCCTCTGATGGCTACTTCCAGCAGGATAATGCACCATGTCACAAAGCTCGAATCATTTCAAATTGGTTTCTTGAACATGACAATGAGTTCACTGTACTAAAATGGCCCCCACAGTCACCAGATCTCAACCCAATAGAGCATCTTTGGGATGTGGTGGAACGGGAGCTTCGTGCCCTGGATGTGCATCCCACAAATCTCCATCAACTGCAAGATGCTATCCTATCAATATGGGCCAACATTTCTAAAGAATGCTTTCAGCACCTTGTTGAATCAATGCCACGTAGAATTTAGGCAGTTCTGAAGGCGAAAGGGGGTCAAACACAGCATTAGTATGGTGTTCCTAATAATCCTTTAGGTGAGTGTGTGTATATATATATATATATATATATATATATATATATATACACATCCAAATGCAAAAGCTGATAAAAGTAATTATGTCTGAAAACACTGTTCTTAGCAACAAGGCTTTTCTCAACCGTTTAAAAATAGACTTATGCTGCCATCCAGTGGTTATACTATGTATTACATTGGATTTTATTTCTTTCTTCCAACCAGATAGCATGACATCTGCATATTTTTAACTTGCACATAATGCATTAATTATAAAAAATAATAAAATGTTTTTTACTTTTTATTTGTATCATTTTATATAGAAATAAATGGTGTATAATTTATTAATTTGAAGACATGAGACTCTTACAGTTTCCCTTTTTGTTATTAATTTAATCCCTCGCCATAGTGACACCGTTAAAGATATCCAATACCTGTTCGCAATTTAGCATCTTCAATATATTGGCATCATGTTGAGAAAGTTTGATATGAATCGTATGACGCCCTTTGGAGCAGTAGTTAAAAATTCAGAGCTTGATTAAAAGAAAATCCACATTCAAACCTACAGTGGGGAGAACAAGTATTTGATACACTGACGATTTTGCAGGTTTTCCTACTTACAAAGCATGTAGAGGTCTGTAATTTTTATCATAGGTACTCTTCAACTGTGAGAGACGGAATCTAAAAATCCAGAAAATCACATTGTATGATTTTTAAATAATTAATTTGCATTTTATTGCATGGCATAAGTATTTGATCACCTACCAACCAGTAAGAATTCCGGCTCTCACAGACCTGTTAGTTTTTCTTTAAGAAGCCCTCCTGTTCTCCACTCATTACCTGTATTAACTGCACCTGTTTGAACTCATTACCTGTATAAAAAACACCTGTCCACACACTCAATCAAACAGACTCCAACCTCTCCACAATGGCCAAGACCAGAGAGCTGTGTAAGGACATCAGGGATAAAATTGTAGACCTGCACAAGGCTGGGATGGGCTACAGGACAATAGGCAAGCAGCTTGGTGAGAAGGCAACAACTGTTGGCGCAGTTATTAGAAAATGGAAGAAGTTCAAGATGACGGTCAATCTCCCTCGGTCTGGGGCACCATGCAAGATATCACCTCGTGGGGCATCAATGATCATGAGGAAGGTGAGGGATCAGCCCAGAACTACACGGCAGGACCTGGTCAATGACCTGAAGAGAGCTGGGACCACAGTCTCAAAGAAAACCATTAGTAACACACTACGTCGTCATGGTTTAAAATCCTGCAGCACACGCAAGGTCCCCCTGCTCAAGCCAGCGCATGTCCAGGCCCGTCTGAAGTTTGCCAATGACCATCTGGATGATCCAGAGGAGGAATGGGAGAAGGTCATGTGGTCTGATGAGACAAAAATAGAGCTTTTTGGTCTAAACTCCACTCGCCGTGTTTGGAGGAAGAAGAAGGATGAGTACAGCCCCAAGAACACCATCCCAACCGTGACGCATGGAGGTGGAAACATCATTCTTTGGGGATGCTTTTCTGCAAAGGGGACAGGACAACTGCACCGTATCGTGGCTGGGTCTTCCAGCATGACAACGACCCGAAACACACAGCCAGGGCAACTAAGGAGTGGCTCCGTAAGAAGCATCTCAAGGTCCTGGAGTGGCCTAGCCAGTCTCCAGACCTGAACCCAATAGAAAATCTTTGGAGGGAGCTGAAAGTCCGTATTGCCCAGCGACAGCCCCGAAACCTGAAGGATCTGGAGAAGGTCTGTATGGAGGAGTGGGCCAAAATCCCTGCTGCAGTGTGTGCAAACCTGGTCAAGAACTACAGGAAACGTATGATCTCTGTAATTGCAAACAAAGGTTTCTGCACCCAATATTAAGTTCTGCTTTTCTGATGTATCAAATACTTATGTCATGCAATAAAATGCAAATTAATTACTTAAAAATCATATAATGTGGTTTTCTGGATTTTTGTTTTAGATTCTGTCTCTCACAGTTGAAGAGTACCTATGATAAAAATTACAGACCTCTACATGCTTTGTAAGTGGGCAAACCTGCAAAATCGGCAGTGTATCAAATACTTATTCTCCCCACTGTAAATATCTGACTTCCTGTTGGTCAGAGCTAATGACAAAGAAATTAGAAAGTTCTCTGGCTCAATGAGTACAATATATGTACAGAGTTTGGTGACTGTAGGTAAAACTGAACCCCCACTTTAGTTGGTGGTGGCACTACTGAGCCCCTCCTACATGCCCATTTCTTTGCCAACAACTCTGATGTGTTGAGTTTCATGCAACTTGAAGCAAGTCTCTCAAAAACACCCAAAAAGAATATTAAAGTTTGACGCGTTGCCATGACAACAGTATTCAAGATATCAAGAATCCTTCCATCTGCAGTGTCTTGACATTATTCTGACGAAGGTTGAAGCAAATCGGGTAAAAATAAGAGGGGGATTTCAAAGCATTTAGAAAGTGACACACTTCCTGCTGCCAGTTGGTGGCGCTATGACTTTGACTCACAATAGTCACATCCATGTGATCGGCCTCCTACAACGAGCATTCAGCTGACGTTTCATCAAAATCAGTCAATGTATGCACAAGTTATAACACACTTCCTGTTTCCCTTTTTTCGCCATAAATCCATAGCCTCGCCACTGCCAAACCATTCGAGATATCAAAAATCTGCCCGCAATTGAGCATCCTCGACTTCATTCTGACTGAGTGGTATACGGAAGAATCGCCTAGGAGGAGTATATCAAATTCCAAAGCATTCTCGACTGTCAACTTATGCCCAGCCCTGATTGCTGACGATTCCAACGTGTGTGAAAGTTTCAAGAGTTTTGAGCATGTTAAGGGCCCCAAACGAGCCCGAAAGTTTGAAAAATGCAACCTTAGGAAAACATTAGGGCCATTCGCCTCCTAGGGATTGGACCCTAATAAAAAAGAAAGTAATATTGGATTACTGTAAGTATGCATTGATCAAAGGACATATATATTTAATTTGGCGCTAAAAATAAGTAATAAAATAATTGTTATCATTATTTAATTTAAATCATTGGTGGCACAAAACTTTAGCCAACAGAGGGCGTCCTGTTCCTGTCACTGTCTGTGCCTCTATGTAAGCTGTAATTTTGTGCATTAAAATGCTTGCTAGGAATTATTTTTCCTAGAAAATGAACAAATTATGTAATTTCTTAGTCTTGAAAATTACCAGTTCGCACAGTTCACTGTTAAATAAATATATTGTGTGCTAAATGAATAATTAGCTGGTTTTATTCAGCAGAGAAAAATATGAAACCACTCTCAATATTCTGGCGTTGCACCCCAGTGCACAAGTGAAAGTTTTCAATTAAAATTATCTGTTCTGCGTGTGCTCAGCGTTTCTCTCATTTACAATTTAATGCATCTCTCATATGCATGCCATTCAGTTGGCTTTCAGAAATACATCATGCTGATTTTAGCTGTGTCAATATCTTGGTTGCGGCTGATGGGAATTTACACACTCTAAAATTTTCAAAGTGTAAAATGTTAACAGCACATAATCAGAAACCACACTGACCTGCATTACCCACGTTAAAATATTGCCACTTAACATTAACAGCATTAAGCCAATGGAGTGGAACGGAATAAATTAAACACACAAACTAACATCACACACACACTCACATACAGGACTGCTTGACAGAGAGAAACTGTTGCTACACACAGAGCATGATAGATGTCTCGTGTCCATGAGCGTCTCATCGCAAGAGGTTCAGTGTTTTAAAGGTGACAACTCATGAATCAGATATTGCAGGGTTAGAACCGTCAAGCTTTTATTTACCACCTGCACAAATATTTAACCACTGAGTCACACCAGCCAATATGACTCTACATAAGTCATTTTCAGTTTCTGTGACTTAACTGTAGTACTCATGCACTAATAATGCACATAAAACTGTAACTCAACTGATAACCAATGCCAAGATCATTAGTTTGATTACAATGCATTTAGTGATTAATTGTGTTGTAATATTAAAAAGTCTACTATAATTCATTAATGTGTAGACTTTTCTAACGGTGTCTTAATTGAGTTAAGGCTGCTCTGAAGCTGCTACATAATCTGTGTACAGACTCAATACTGCATAAACGGCAGGTTATTATGGGTCAGCTCTCAGACCCTTCTCAGTTCCCAGTTTGAGGCTCTTGTGTGGTTTTGCTTCAGCAATAATTATTTTTCTTTATAATTTCACATTTTTATTAATGTTTCTAAATAATTTTGTATTATATTAATAGATTAATTTCATGAGTCATTGCACAAAACAGTTGCCTTTTGTGTCACTTATGCACATATGTTTAAAAAATGAAAAGCAACTTTTACTATGCACAGAATATTATATTTTTCATAACGAATCAATAATTCAGTACCCTTATTTTATTATATATATTTTCCTTTATGGCCTGTCCCTGTCGTGCTTCCAACTTCTTGTTCTTGTTCACACACACACACACACACACACACACACGCACGCATAAGCAAGTATTTTGTATGTTTCCACTTTCTTTATACATCTTTAGATTTTAGTGTGCATAAAAATGATTAGTGATTTTTTTCCCAGGTTATATGTCAATTCTGTTACCATCATACCATATAGAATAGAAATAAATAAATATAAAACTGTCATAATAACCATCGTTGCAGGCGAACTCTTCAAGGACAATTAAGTGTCTCTTATCACCTTGTTATATAATGTTGGGTTTGTTAGAATGGAATGATTGACATCTTAAAGCACTTTATTTTATCGTTTTGAAAATTATTTTTAAAGGTACCAATTTCCTGGAATAAGCCTTATAACATTGCTGGAATAATAGTAATTTCTGTAGCTATAAATTTATGCCGCCTCTGTGGGCGCACCTGGGCCTTATTTGCAGTGTCAAGGTATTGGTTTTGTTTTTTTTGTTTTTTTGTGTGTGTGTGTGTGTGTGTGTGTGTGTGTGTGGTGCTGAATGGACAGCTCCCACACACTCACTGGACCAGCGGTTCATAACCTGATCCTGGAGCGCAAAACTGAACCACTGCACTAGATTACGGAGAACACCTACAAATATCAATCTCACTACTTTCTATGTTTACTAATGAGGTTAATCTATTGACTTATTTATTCATTTTAATTAAACATGAGCCAATATTCCCATCAGTCTCCCTGTAGCTGAAATCACTGCAGTGGACAGCAGGCAGTTTAGAGCCATTACAGCCTGATTTGAAATGAAAACGGAGGCTGGTTTTAATTTGTTAGGAGTGATCGGGGAGTGAGCGCATGTCGGTGTATTGATTCCCCCTGCACAGCACAGGATGTTTTACAGCTTAAAGTCAACACCTGCGTATTACCTCCAGCACACCTCAACGAGCGCGTTTATCCCCGAGTGAATGCACCACTCCCTTTGTTCTACATCCATCTCTGAGAGAAAGACTGAAAAGTATTTGTATGTGTGTGTGCGCGACGCGACGCGACAAAACTACAACCTTTCCGTTAAAGCTTCAGCAAAGAAAACTGCGTTTCGGTTTAGTTAGTAGAGTTTGAGTGACTGCGTCACGCGTTATCACATCGGCAGAATTTAGTATTTGTAGCGTCGCGTCTCTCTGTGTGGAGAGAGAGAGAGAGAGAGGGAGAGAGAGGGAAAGTGGGCGGAGTCACGGTAGAGTGGGGGCGGAGACGTTCACCGTTCCATTACACGGGTCCGTTTCTCCCGGTCGTGTTCAGTCAGTGCAGCAGCTGCGAGGATCTGAGGAAACTCACTTACTCTCCTGTGTCTCGGATACTTTACGGTCCCACGGACGCGCCGCCCGCCCGGTCTCCAATCACCCGTTCAGTTTGGCCCCGGGAATCGAGAACAGTCCCCTCTTGAGGTGAGTGAAACGAACAATTAATAATGTCGGTATAATATGAAGCCAATTAAACCTGAAGGCAGTGAAGTTCGCGCTCAATGAGACGAACGCGGGAAGCGCGAGCCGTTTTGCCCCCAAAGCGCGAGGCTCGTCCGTTAATTAAAGTCCGTTATTTTTGCTTGTCAGTCACCTCAGGATTTTCTCCTCAGGGACTGTTAATCATATCAGATGGACATATTCAGCGGATTTATAATCCAGAAATAATCCGCGCCCTGCTTGTGGGGCTCTGGAGTTGTTAATTGGATAAGAGTTATTGATATTTTATTATTTGGGCTTGTTTAAATTAAAGTCCTCAAACTCAGAAAGGTGTGACGTCTTTAATTCAAGTGCCCCGTACCCAATTTCACCTGCTCTCTCTCTCTCAGATGATGTTGAGTCTCGGTCTGTTCGTGTCTCTGGGGGTTTTGACGGTGTCCGTTACCGGCAGCAGTGACGGAAACCCGCTGGACAACGATAAGTGGATGAGCACCGTGTCCCAGTACGACAAGAGCAAATACTGGAACAAATTCCGCGACGTGAGTTTTTCCACTATATTTCCTTCTGCTGCTGGGACACTTGCGTGTGTGTGATAGAGGCACGTTTTGTTTTCTAAATTTATATATAGGGACCAAATATACCCTCAAAGGTCTGTAGTCATTTTAATTAGCTTAATTCAGAACAAAAATCAAATGCAAGTCTCTGTGTTTTGTTAACCTGCTTGGGAATTCTATAAAAATTCCCTGAAAGATAGCAAAAGCTGACTCAACCTTCTTTAGTTGTCTTTCCCACAAGGTAAAAGCTGCATAAATGGGCAAAATAGTGCAATAATTAAAACCTAAATTGCCAAAATGTTTATTTTAGGGTTAGGGGTTGTCTAGTGTTTATAATATACCTCATATTTTCAAAACAATGGATATGTGTGAGCTTGTGTGTGTGTGTGTGTGTGTGTGTATTCATCCAGTGTTTGTATACTATCCCTACTATATGTAGTATGCAAGATTAGAACTAGTACATCCAGAATTAGATGACATTGAAAGCAGTATGCCAAAGTGGTAGCATAAAATCCCAGGTAGATAACATGTTTGTCCTCTTTGGGCCGAATATTACTTAAAATTACTTGTATAGAAGATCAAAATGGACACTTAATATGCAGTGAACATCTTTCGTCGAGGAAATACAGTTGAAGCGTGACCCATATACTTCATTTATTTATTGCAAACAATCGTAAAGTTCTGAAAACAGGTAAAGGAAAACAGAGCTGGGTCTAATCTTCCGCACTCAAAACTGTGTCCCTTTCCCCAACTGGCCACACCCCCACCTGACTACAGTCAAACTAAAACACATTGACATCATAGGTTCATCCCACCTCATTACATCATTAGGGGAAAACAGAATCTTACATAAATACATATAAATTCATAAACATATAACAAAATAATTCACAGGCTCCTACACCCCTAATTGTCCATTAAAGGGCACTTATTATCTATTCATAATGGAGCCAATAAGTCTCAAAACTCCCTGGATTTTATGTTCATGCGGAAGATTAGACCCAGCTCTGTTTTCCTTTACCTGTCCGAACTTTACGATTGTTTGCAATAAATAAATAAAGTATATGGAACAGGCGTCAACTGTATTTCCTCGACGAAAGATGGTCACTACATAATATCTACTATGCAACCAGCAGTAGGTTAAATGATGTCTGAATACATAATAGCACAGGAACTGTCAGATTCAAAAGTTGAAAAACATGAGAACTGTTAGAGCTTTTCAAGTGTGCAGCAAATGCTATTGCAGGGTTTCCACGGGTCTTAAAAAGTCTCAATTTCACCATCTTCAATTTAAGGCCTTAAAAATGCCTTAAATTGGAGCAGTCTTAAATTCAATATCATGGCATTAAATTATGATTATAACTACGATTTCCGTGATGCGGAAAACATGTACGGAATTACAGAATCCATTCATAAAAATGGAATTTACTGTATAATGCGGAATGTCACAGAATTTGCCAACTTTTGAAAGAATAAATCAAAAAATAAAACGTATCATAGCACCTTAAAAAAATTTTTTTTGTTAAACTTTTAATAAATTGCTGTTAAATTGTATGTTTCATGATTTCAATTAGTCATGCTTTTTGACTAATAACATTTTATTTAACCATTAAAATGGCGTAAAGCTAAAACAAAAAATTGAATAAAATGGATTTCATAGAGGGCCCTAAATTAAGTTGCAAAATTAAATTGCATGCACTGCAAAAAAAAAAAAAAAACGTCCTCAGGATTTTTGTTTTCCAGTACAAATATCTAAACATCCTTAAATCAAGATACATTTACTTGACATGCAAAATGAAGAAATTAAGTCTTGTTTTCTGAGAAATTGAACAAAATTAAGTGAGTTTATGCTTAAAACAAGAACAAGCATCTGTCAATGGGTATAAAAATTACTTTTTTATTTGAATTAAGTTGATTTTTCTGAACCCATTGGCAGATATTTGTTCTTGTTTAAATCATAAATTCACTATCACAAGATCACAAGATTTCTTATCTTATGTCATTTTGCTTCTCAAGTAAATGTATCTTGATTTAAGGATCTTTTAGATTTTAAACACTGGAAAACAAGACAAAGCGACTGAAAAATAACATCACTTTTTTGTGTGATCGGAAGTTTCAGTAAAAGTTATTTCCATATTCAAGTGTTTGGGAGCAGATTATTAGCTTTTTTTGTAAAATTAATTAAAACGTAATGGAGATCTGTTGGAATTTGTATTTTCAAACTTTGAAGTGTTGCTAATACAACTCATTGTGTGCTTCCTAGAGATTTACATTCAGAGAACATATTGACGTGTTATGTTCTCTTCATTTTATTCCTTAAATTGTCTTTAATTAGTCTTAAAAATGTCTTAAATTTACCTTCATAAAACCTGCAGAAACCCTGTATTGGTAAGAAAGTTGTTAGTTGTGTTAACTTGTTTTATGATTTTTGTACTAGGGCCATAATCACCTTAAACAGAGAGGAATCAGATCAGATATCAGGTTTTCAGTGGCTGATTCCTCAACCACTACATTTGGCCCCTAAATCCTAAAAATGTGGTTGCAGTCTTGTTGTAGTATGTCCCGATACTCCCACTCCCATGGGAAACTAATGTGCATAGTTTTAGTATGCAGTCAAAGTACGTCAAATTGAGATGCAGCCCGTGTGTTGCGTGCATGTGTTGTGTAATCCGCACTAGAGAGATTGAGATCTCGAAACGAAGCACCTGTCCATAAGTGTGTTCAGAGGGTCTCAGCTGTGGAATCTATATGAGAGTGAGATCGGGGGGTTCGGAGGCTCTTTATATGGATGAAGTGATTGCAGGAGGTGAAATGAAGAGTCTCTTCATGCCTCTCAGTCCCTCTCTCCTTTCACTATGCATCTCTCTCTCTCCTCTCATTCTTTATCTCTGCCTCTCTCTTTCTCTGTGTCAGTAATTTTTCTGTGTTAATGAGAGGTGATATTATGAATGCTGATGCAGTCAGAGAATCTTTGAAAGGGAAGGTGACAAGGACATTAGCACATAAACGAACACACACACACACACACACACACACACACGTTTTCATGCTCATGGTACTAACTGAACAACCGCCAACACTGTAAAAATCATTAGGGGTGGGTGGAATGACCGACAACTTACATTTTGGTATGAGTTTGTGTAGATCACAATGTACAAATTGATTATATATTAAATAACCATCTGGTAATGGTATTTTTAGAGAAGCCAATAAATGAAATGCTGCTCAAATGAAAGGCCTTTGATCTCTTTTTCTTTTTATCTGGAGGACACACAGCAAATGATCAGACTATTCATAAGAAATGTAGTCTGGCATCAGTGCAAAACCAGATTCAAAATATATAAAAGAAAAACTAGTATAAATTGATTAAATTGTCATTAGATGAAACAATCAGAGTTACAATTTTAAAGAAATGCAACAGGTAATGGTGTTCTGGGTAACAAAGCGTTCTTAAAATGAAAGTTAATTGATTAAATATGATGCATATATAATAAATTAAGTACAATTAAGTAAATTAAGTACAAAACCTTCTTACTTTTTAAACTTTTTATTAAAACTTTCAGACAAGGCTTTGCCAAGCCTTCATTAAAAGTTTATTTTGACAAGCTTCTAATTCAAAATTACACTAATTGCAGTATGGTTTTCTTTGCATTTCAGTTCATTTTAAATTTAAATTTGAAATTTGCAATTCTCCATTCTGTTTGATACCTCAACTCAAACTTAATTCAATTTCAGGTATTCAGCTCCAGACTAACATTTGAGAGCAGTGGCACCAGCACCACTTTATTCTACAGATGGTGGCGCCAGCACATGATTTGGTGGCGCTGGACGAAAATGTATCATAAAGTTAATTTAATAATAAAATGACTATTGTTTTTCATTGTTTGGTTAAGAAGTGCAGTTACAAATAATATTACATATTATTGGAAATTAAACAGTGAAGCACTGAGCTTGAATTGTAGGTAAAATATGCAGTAAATATGCAGGTAAAATTAACTTTTATTAACAAAAGTATTGTGCAAAAACCTATTTTTATAGGGAAAATTTAAATATTCTATTCTTAAATGTACCATTGTTCTTCTATAGTATCACACTGAACTGACCGACAGCTTCAGTGATTATAAAAGGAGCACTCTTTACTTGTTTTCTGGGTAATTCAGTCACAATTCGAAGAAAAGTTTTTGCTTTTCTTGAGACTTTGTGAGTTCCTACTTTTTCCCCATATATTAGGAAAGGGGAGTGAAAATGGCTAACAAGTCAAATAAATGCTTCTCTGCCGCCATCTACTGGTTATAATGTAATTTCTTTTTTTAAATAAAAGTGCTTGTTTGCCACAAAGTGTTAGTTTTCCTACATCTTTAAACTTTTAGTTTTACAAATCATAACATTAAAATAAATAACATTAAAATTGGATAATATTTAGAGCTTTGAAGAGCTAGAAAAAGAGTGAAGCCTTTGAAAGCCCTTGAAAAGTGCTTGAATTTCACACTCAAAAGGTTGTACGAACCCCGAGATGAATAAGGGAAGAAAAAAAAAACATTCAACTATTTCTGCCACAATACCATGTGGTGTTACTACATTAAATCCATGGTGAATGTTGGAAATTTGTGGACTGAAACCCTTGAACTTTGTTCATGGCTCAATGTTTTTCCTGGTTTCCATGTCAGTGCTGTTTGATCTGATATCTATGGTTTATAACAGAGAATTCTGCGCCGATCGCTTCCAACTATGTCTTGCAGTAGCGATGTTATTTATTTTGCGGCAAATTCAAACGCTTTCTCACTGGATCTCCCAGTGCTTTTGTTTCGTTTGCCGTTTGATGTTTCTCATATGTAACAGAAATGGCAGCTCTTATCAGTTGGGCACCGTGGTGGTCGCACCAGTGCGACCTCTAACAAAATTTAGTTGCACCAGCAGGAGAAAAAAGGTCGCAAAATGCAAGTGTTTGGTCGCAGTCTGGAAAGTGTTTGGTCGCAGTCTGGAGCCCTGAAACTGGAATTTAAAAAGCATTGTCAATTAAATTCTGAGCGTGCAACCCTGCTGTTAATTAGCTGATGTATGCACACCTGCAACATCTGTTGAATTCCGTTTTCCCTAATGTATATATATCATAAAGCAGTCATCATGTATCATGAAGCAGTCCTGCTCTAATATATTTGCTGTTTAAATGGTATAGCAAAATCTCTGACACACATTTTACCGTTGTGCGTTAGATACATCATAGCGCTTAGTCCTATTTTGCTGTATAGTGGTGTATGTGTGAGTGTGTGTGGTGTGAATTTGTGTAATAACTCCACAAGCTCCATCAGTCTGTCAGGGTGAGAGAAGACAGGCAGTGTTGAGCCCACTCTTTAAAAGCTTTAAACTGAGGGTTTCCTAAAGCTCTAGCATAGACAGACATTTTAACACACACACACACACACTTTGAAAGGCTTTCTGTTCCAGTAACGGTCTAAAGCCTGAAATTAGTGGTCGTTTTAAAGGTCGTTGTGAAATCTGTATAGGCGAAAGAGAGTATAGGTAAAATAGGCGAAAGAGAGTTCTCTTTCAAGCGCGAAAGAGAACTCGATTCTGGCGTTCTCTTTGTCTTGTCGATCCTGAATGGTTTAAAAGTATTTGCATGAATAAAAACGTGATCTTATAATGTATTGCTAGCCAAAGGATGACAGAAAAAACGGATGCTGTTAAGTATTTACAACCAGTAGGAGTCTTCTCCTCCCATTTCTACCAGTGATGCTTGATTCAACTTCCCACGTCTACTACCTGCGCAGACATCAACAGCACAACTGAGTTGAAATGAGGAGCGGGAAAACTGAACAAAGGAACACATGATGAACATGAAAACAAACTAAAAGTCCATGATAATGAAACTAACAGAACATAATGGTGACATCTATTGTGTGAGTAGGATGGACAACTTTGGAATAATGTATATTGATGTGATAATATATATAATATATAATATATATTGATGTGATTATTTATACGAGGTTTGGGCTATACAAATTACGGGAGTTTCCTGGGAGAAATAACAAAACGGGAGGGGGATGGGAGATGGGTATGAAATACAGGAGACTCCCAGGAAAAACGGGAGTGTTGACAGGTATGTTCTTACAGTGGTGGTCAGAATTATTGGCACCCCTGGTAAATATGATCAAATATGGCTGTAAAAAATAAATCTGCATTGTTTATCCTTTTGATCTTAGAAAAAGATTAGATTTTTGTGAATTTTTTGAATTCTGACCATCACTGTAGGTTCCAGTGGGATGCAGGGATGTTTTTTTGTTGGCCAAAACCCAAAAATGAGTTAGCATTTTAAGTCAAGTCACCTTTATTTTTATAGCACTTTATAGAGCTGCACGATTCTGGATGAGTTGAGAATCACAATTTTTTTTTTGTTTCAAACAGAGATCATGATTCTCTAAAATTTTTAATTAATCTGAATGAATTGGTTTTTAAAAAAGAGTTTGAATGAATGATTCAATGACTTATTTATAAATACTTCACTTGTTTCATTACTGGATGAATCAGCGTTTTTGATCAAATCTGTTGAATGAATGATGATCACCTGGTGGCAAGTACCCGATGTAATGATACAATCGTTATTTGAAGCATCAGGTTACTTTCAAAAGGTGATTTGCAAGGTAATAGTGTCATTATTCAGCTTTAGCATTTCCGATTCCATCGTCTATGGGTTTTTTTTCAATGTTTTTTTTTTTTTGGTTAAATGGCTGAGATAAGGTCTGTGGTCAACACAAGCTCAAGATATTTTCACGTTAACACATAAGTATAATACATTTTAACATAACATACATAAGTAATAACTTGTAATTTTTTAGAGCTTTTACTTGTCATGACAAAGTCAATTACTAAAAAGTAGATGTGGTGTTGTTCGTTAATAGCCTAAATGTAGTTTTTTTACTTCTAGCGATTGAATTTAGGCTTCAATATTCTTAAAAGTTGTGTTCATTTGTGAAGATTATCATGATGATGCAATAATCATAAACTTTTGTTGGTCATAGAGCTCATTTTCTGCAAAAGCCAATGGAAAAATCATATTGGGTTATTGTGGAGGGAATGAGAGTGTTGCTAACATGTGGGGCGGCCTACAAAAATACGCCAGACTCAGAGCTCATTTGGTTCTAAGTGATCGTTTTGGTTCTAATCAAAATCTTTATTTTTTTGTAAAGACCACATTAAAATAGGGTTGTTAGTTTTTAGTCAGTGTCTGTATCTTTTAGTTCATTTGTATGCTAGTGTACTCAGTCATAAGTTGACAAGATTATACTTGCAGCAGATTTACACATTAAAAATTCAGTCTTTCTCCTGTAGGAAAACAATTTTTTTTTGATGATTCATCTCGCAATATGTTCTGCCCCAACTTCCTGTTTCAACAGGAAACACATCAACTCAGAAAAGAAAAATGACCTTGTCAAGTCATTTCTTTAAATGTAAAGGACTGACTATCCTTCCTAAGGGCTGATGGGAATGAATTGGATGCAGTTGGACAGTAGAGGTGAGGTTACAGCTGTCAGAAGATGTGGAAAGACTGGATGTGAACATGAGGTCTTATTTTTTTTTAACCTTATTAATGAAACGCTGCAGGTCTTGCTTTGGGTTTGTGCTGTGCAGTGTTGTGTTGTTTAAATATGGAAGTATTTTTTTTTTTTTTTACCATAGATGTTAATATATGTCTGGGATTCATAATGTCATCATTACATTGAGTTTTTAATGCTGAGATCAATCGTTTGTCAGAGCTAAAAAAAAGGCAGCATTTAAACAGCAGAGATCTGATCATCATTTGATCATTAGAAAAGTACAAATTCAGGAGGTGTTATACTGACTGTACAGTTCAATTTGATTCGATTCTGTGTCCTTTTAAGTCATTTATGAGAGAACTCAAAGGACACAATCATAAGAGAGACGTTGTGTGTGTGTGGTATGGATCCACTGGGACCGCTGTGACTGCTATGTAAATGAGTCTCATTACTGAGAAACTGCTCACCGTCTAAACGAGAGGAGCACTGAGGACAGCAGAGGAGATTCTGGAAATTTTGGTTTTGTTTAGGGATGCATCATAATAAAAATTTTGGACTGAAACTGAAAATTCAGGATGCATTTGGCCGAAAATGAAAATAAATAATTAAGTAATAATCAGTCAAATTTATTTAATATTTAACACTCAAGTAGCTAAAACGGAGTTGTACAAACTAGGGATGCTCCGATCAGGATATTTGAAACCGACTACCGATTTCTTGTCATCTGCCGATACCGATCTTGATTCAAGCTTTATATTTAAAGGTGCAGTGTGTAGTATTTATGAGGATCTATTGACAGAAATGCGATATAATATACATAACTATGTTTTCAGTGGTGTATAAAGACCTTACATAATGAACCGTTATGTTTTTATTACCTTAGAATGAGCCATTTCTATCTACGTACACCGCGGGTCCCCTTACAGTGAAGTCGCCATTTTGCGCCGTCATGTTTCTACAGTAGCCCTAAATGGACAAACTTCTCTATAGAGCGCTAGTCACTCTCTTCTCTCTCCGAAGATGACATATTTGTCCTCTGTCGGCCCCCGTAGCTTCTCTATGTGCTTCGAAAGGGAGGAGTGAGCGGTGGCTGATTGCAATTCACAACCTCACCGCTAGATGGTGCTAAAATTCACACACTGCACCTTTAAGTGACATGTAAGCTCTCTGTTGTCTGTCACTGTTAACCCCTTACACTCTGATTTCAAGTGGCATACATAATGATTTCTCATGATTTCAAGTGGCATACTTAAAAGTAATGGTTTATAACTACAAAAACACAAGGTATCATCAAGTACATGGTCTCATTTGATAGAAAAACTTTTAAATTTCAAGGAAAATAGATTTTGATCATGTTTGGAGGTTCTTATGTTACAAGACTGCTGAGAAAACCCCAAAGTGAGGCAATGTTTATGCTTGACATGATGACTATTAAAAATATAAATGACAGGTCATACAGTTTGGGCTTGTTCATAATCATATCAACTGCATCTGGGCCAAATTTTGTGCTGATATCTCAAAGCAATCAAAAGTTATGACATTTGGAACCTTGGTTGTCTTTTTATCACAAGTCCAACAGCCTCTCCAAACATGTGATTTACTGAACATAAGAACTACTTACATGTGTAAACACCACAAAGCACAAAAAATATGAATAATTACATAGAATAAGTAACAAGTAATAAGATCCTGGCTGATGAGTGATGACCTTCCAGCGCTGGGTTAGCTGTGCGCTCCTATTCTATGGCGCATGGTAGATCAAGACCTGTCAATCTGTAACAACATCATTGTATCATTCTATCCATCATTCCATTTATTACAGTTGTAATAATTTCATGTAACTTCGTTTATATATATATATATATATATATATATAATTCTGCTTCCTTATGGGACAGGAGACAAGAATGACCAGTTTAATCCAGTTTGGCAAACCAGCAGTGGGTTATAACCCTGCAGACTGGATAGTTTGTGAGGAAGTGCATCATTTTCAATTGTCAGTGAAACTTAACCCAGCAGTAGGTTACACAAAACTGCCCGACACTGTAAAAATTTAACCCAGCAAAATGACCCAACAGGCAGAATCTAGCAGTTTGAGTAAAAAAATAATCCAGCAAGTTTTAGTGTACGTTCAAATTCAAACTGCATTCTGCATTCTGTTTGCTGCCTCAATTTAAATTCAGCAGTTGAATGGACTTTAAAAGGCATTCTCAGTTCAATCCAAGCGAGTAGTAATCAATTCAAATGCATGAAATTTGTAAATAAATTAATTTTAATTCAGATTGAAGGACAAAATGTAGTTGAGTAGATTTGCTGTGTGATGAAAATAGGAACTGAGTGCCTGTCGACTGAATGTGAATCACACTGCATCTCAGAGCAATGCGTCAGGCACTTTAAATGTATTCGGATTCACTGTTTATAATGAGGAGTTTGAGGTTATTTGTTTTAAGTTATACTGAACTTGGCGAGGACATTATCCTGCTCTCTGCCTTCTGATTAGACCTTTATTTGCTCCTGGTTAAAGACCAGCAAGTTTAAGGGGACCGATGTGGATCCCTTTTCTAACATAATTTCCTTTGTCCTACCTCTGACTTCCCTTCCCCCTTCTCTCTCTCTCGTTCTCTCATTCACTCTCTTTGACACATCCTGACCCTGTGCTCCATCAGCCGTGAAATCAGCCCCGCAACACACACACACCTGCCTAAATCAGCTGCCATATCGCTGACTGTTTTCTGCCATCATTAGAAGGGTCATGCATCCGGATCCAGAAAATATTTTCAAGTGTTTGTTTTTGCATCTAGCTGTGCTGTTTTAAATTTGGTCCTTTCTATCTTTTGTGACCATGTGTGAGCGGCTGTTTCTATTGATTTGTTAATTCATTAGACTGGGCAGAAAAGCCGAACAGAATTGCTGAGGGAACATGACTGTAAGAGAGGCAGGTGTGCAAACCCACGGGATTGATCAGTGTGTGTGTGTGTGTGTGTGCTGACAGACGGTATTACACTGACTGCTCACAGCTAGGACTATGATGACTGTGCTGAGCATGTTCTGTGAATGTGTGCATGATGGGAATAGAGGGATGAAGTGTAGGAGTAAGAGAGCTGCAAGAACAGTGTCTTAGAGAGAAAGACAGAGAAATTGGAACAATAGACATTTTCATCAGCCTCTCTTTCTGAGGCTGTGTCTCAAAACCTAGTGAGATGCAACCTTAAACATCAGTTTCGGGCATCATTGATGTGTTCAGATATGCCTATGATGCACAAAACATTAAGGCTAGTTGCAAAGTTGCAAGGCTAGGTTTTGAGACAGACAGACAGACAGACAGATGGACAGATTCTGTCTATTAGAATCAGAATCAGATTCAGTAACTTTACTGATATGGTGAAAAGCTTTACATTGCTAAAGCATTAGTCACTTAGGCCCCATTTACACTGCATGGTTCAAGTGACCTAATTCCGATTTTTCCCTCTCATGTGGCACAGATCGGATATGACATGTGAACGTGTAAGCAGGAAAAAAACGCATGAATTCCGATATCCTCAGATCGGATTCAGGCCTCACTCATATGTGGTAATAAATCCAATATGATTCGGATACATGCATTTGCATCTGCCGTGTAAGCGGTCAAATCGGATATTCCCCAGTAAATGCAAGTCGTACGTCATTGAAAAAGGGATGGAGGCGAATGATGTCAACTCAGGTGGACGAGAACTGGGATCAAGGGCTCTCCTCTTTTTTTCTCCGCCTTACGAGAGCAATGTTTTGCTGACCTTTAAAGATAGTGCGGAAAGCAAAACATTGAATAATCATTTCGTCTGTATCCATTGCGTCCATTGCATATCGCGCCGTTTTACTTCCTTTTCCGGGTCAGAACGTCTTGGGCTGTTTCACCAGTGTATAGTGTAAATGCAAATATTGGATACGGGTCGCTTTTAAAAGATGATGTAAGCGGGTTGTCCAAAAAATCGGATATAGTCATCAAATCGGAATTGTGCATCAAGACCTGCAGTGTAAATGCGGCCTATGATGCATGTTTACACACATATATGGTTTACACATATTTTCAGCATCATTACTCCAGTCATTCTAATATGCTGATTTGCTGCTCAAGCAAATTTAGCCAGGCCCTCAGATTTCTACCCCACACTCAATACCCACAGCACACACTTGTGAAAGCAAGGCTAAAATGTTAAGCACAGCACTCCATGTGGACACACCAGTACGCGATAACCACGGCCAAACCCTCCCACTTTAAAAATTTAACTACACACACAAAAAAATAAACAGTAACACAAATCAAAGGTTAACTGGTACAAACTTTAGGAATAATTAATTCATTTTGGAATGCCAACAAAAAGTACAGTTACACTTTTGTAACTTAACAAATAAAAGCAATTACATAATAGAATACAATAGAAATACAATACAAACAATATACAATAGTAACACCACAAACATACAGAAATATAACAAAACAGATCAGGCAAAACTGCAAGTTAAAACTAACAAAACAAAAACAAAACAGCAGTGCAGTCACATCACTTGATGTATATTTGGCTCCAGTTAAAAGTAAAACCCCTGGAAACCCCTGGACGTGCTGTTAAACCGAGACAAAGAGAGATTCACCATGCTGAAACGCATGGTCACTCGCCACACAGGATTACAGCTACTTGCATGCCAATGACTGAAAGCTGCCTAACAGCCAGTGCACAGCGAACGGAAGGATGCTCTAACCGCCATCCTTCGTTCATAATGACGAACGTCAATAAAAGGGGGTGGTCCCAAGGAGGATGCATCCCAAGCAACCAAACACATCCCTTTTTATACTCCCAACATGGGCACCGATAGGTTCATGGGACTTACACGATACTGACCAATCATAATGTAGTAAAAACACTGATTGGTTCACAGACTTGGGTGACACCAGCCAATCGTACCAGGGCTATACCTCACCTGGCTACATTCACAAATGTCTTTACTGTCTCTTTTCATCAATTTAATGCATCCTTGCTGAATAAAGGCCCGTTCACACCAAGGACGATAACTATAAACATAACGATAAAGATATAGTTCTAAAAATCTTTCTCAATATTAAAGAATAGCAGAGCTATAACGTCAACGGCACAGAGAAACGATATCGTTGGAATCACTTTAGAAACGATTTTATCCAGCTGATGAACGATAAAAACATTGACAGCCAATCAGATTCCAGAGTCCATCCTGCTGTAACGAGCATTCAAAGTGGCAGACGCTTAGAATAAACAGAATGTTATCCTCCTCTGGTGTGGATACTAATATAGTTATCTTTATAGTTATCATTCTTGGTGTGAACGGGCCTTAAAAGTATAAATTCGACCCCAAGCTTTTGAATGGTACACTCAAACATTTTTAAAAGCCTTTTTTAAGATTTACGCATTTCAATTAATAGTTCCATCAAATAGTTCAATTAAATTCCATCAAATCGAATTAAATAATCCTTAATCAATTATTTAATTAAAATATGTAAGGATTATTCAATTCAATTTGATGGAATTTTACTATTATGCGTAAATCTTAAAAAAAGTTTACAATTTTTTTAAGTGTAGTATAGAATTGTAAAATCATTTTGTCTTTCTCTCTGCGGTCCATCATAGCAGACAGCGATCTGTGTTAATGTGTGAGGGAATGTTAGGCTGTATTGACAGGGCTGCAGACAAACTGCCGATCAATCGATCAATCAGGTGCTTGAAAAGTGAGTCCTGCTGGGAGACCTGTATCACATGATGTGGGAGTGTATGGGAGTGTGGAGGTTAGTCTCTTCCCAGAATGCAATGCACTTTAATAGCACATTGACTGTGAGTTCAGGTTTGAGGGGTTTAAACAGCAGGTAAAGAAGTGGAAGAAAAATGAAAGCTTGTGTGTGTTTGTGTGTTACCTCTCTCAGTGCACAGCCATTACTTCAAAAACAACTTAAGAACTGAACCCATAGTCCAAATGTCAGCTAATTTAGTTTGAAAAAGATTTGTATATTTGATATATTTGATATGATTTCAGCAAAAAGGACCTACAGCACCTTCATGTGTGTGTTTGAACCTTCGGCTTTCACCCCGTCAGTGGTTTACTTTAGCAAGTTAAATTGAGTATTTTCTTCCATCTTAGACAGACAGTCACAGTAAGACAGATTTATGTGTCTGTTTAACAGGCTGTTTGCATGTTAAAGTAAAGAGTACACATTTTCCCGTCCGTATCATTTAAAGGAGGTGTGTGTTTTACTGGATGGTGAAGCTCTTTCTCAAGTTTTTTTCAGCTCACTGAATGGAGGATTTCTCTCTCTCTCTGTCTCTTTCTATGTGGTTGACAGTCTTGTCAGCATCTCTTTGATGGGAGAGAGAGGCAGAAGTTGTCTGGTTTATTGTTGGTTTGTCTTTAAGATTCTCCCTTTTTTAACCTCCACTCCCATCTTCCTCTTTCTATCGCTCTCTGTATTCATCTCTCTCTTATTTTTCATATTCCTTGAAGCAAAGTATGTTGTGCTGTGTGCGTGTGTGTGTGTGTGTGTGTGTGTGTGCATGTACTAGGGCTGCAGTTTGGATCATTTATAACATGAATTTGGAAACAGACCATGCACCAACCATCTCCCCAAACTTATAATAAGAAGTGCTTATAAGCTGTCCATTGACTACAAAAATGAAGATCCCTGCGGTTTTTCCTCCAAAATAAAAACGTGATGGTGTAATATTTCATACCTGCAAACTAGTCGCTTTTGAATCAAAAAATGTCATTTATGTGATTCATGTAGATCCAATGAGTTTTTTTGGGGGGTGGGGCGTGAAATTGCAAGCACAATAAACTTCACAATAATAATTAGAAATTGCCTAATTTCCCATAGACTGGAGTGAGACCATAGACGTCTCTTGAGCTGTTGCAATCTTTTTTGGCGCTCAAATAATGTGACGTGACAGATCGCTGTAGCGCCTCAGCTCAAGCAAGCGGCAGCGCGGAGAGCACGTGAACCGATCACCTGTTCCACTTTACAGCACGTAAATAACATGAATGAACATCAAGGTACAGTGGGGAGAACAAGTATTTGATACACTGCCGATTTTGCAGGTTTGCCCACTTACAAAGCATGTAGAGGTCTGTAATTTTTATCATAGGTACTCTTCAACTGTGAGTGGCGGAATCTAAAACAAAAATCCAGAAAATCACATTGTATGATTTTTAAGTAATTAATTTGCATTTTATTGCATGACATAAGTATTTGATACATCAGAAAAGCAGAACTTAATATTTGGTACAGAAACCTTTGTTTGCAATTACAGAGATCATACGTTTCCTGTAGTTCTTGACCAGGTTTGCACACACTGCAGCAGGGATTTTGGCCCACTCCTCCATACAGACCTTCTCCAGATCCTTCAGGTTTCGGGGCTGTCGCTGGGCAATACGGACTTTCAGCTCCCTCCAAAGATTTTCTATTGGGTTCAAGTCTGGAGACTGGCTAGGCCACTCCAGGACCTTGAGATGCTTCTTACGGAGCCACTCCTTAGTTGCCCTGGCTGTGTGTTTCGGGTCGTTGTCATGCTGGAAGACCCAGCCACGACCCATCTTCAATGCTCTTACTGAGGGAAGGAGGTTGTTTGCCAAGATCTCGCGATACATGGCCCCATCCATCCTCCCCTCAATACGGTGCAGTCGCCCTGTCCCCTTTGCAGAAAAGCATTCCCAAAGAATGATGTTTCCACCTCCATGCTTCACGGTTGGGATGGTGTTCTTGGGGTTGTACTCATCCTTCTTCTTCCTACAAACACGGCGAGTGGAGTTTAGACCAAAAAGCTCTATTTTTGTCTCCTCAGACCACATGACCTTCTCCCATTCCTCCTCTGGATCATCCAGATGGTCATTGGCAAACTTCAGACGGGCCTGGACATGCGCTGGCTTGAGCAGGGGGACCTTGCGTGCGCTGCAGGATTTTAATCCATGACGGCGTAGTGTGTTACTAATGGTTTTCTTTGAGACTGTGGTCCCAGCTCTCTTCAGGTCATTGACCAGGTCTGTAGTTCTGAGCTGATCCCTCACCTTCCTCATGATTATTGATGCCCCACGAGGTGAGATCTTGCATGGTGCCCCAGACCGAGGGAGATTGACCGTCATCTTGAACTTCTTCCATTTTCTAATAATTGCGCCAACAGTTGTTGCCTTCTCACCAAGCTGCTTGCCTATTGTCCTGTAGCCCATCCCAGCCTTGTCCAGGTCTACAATTTTATCCCTGATGTCCTTACACAGCTCTCTGGTCTTGGCCATTGTGGAGAGGTTGGAGTCTGTTTGATTGAGTGTGTGGACAGGTGTCTTTTATACAGGTAACGAGTTCAAACAGGTTCAGTTAATACAGGTAATGAGTGGAGAACAGGAGGGCTTCTTAAAGAAAAACTAACAGGTCTGTGAGAGCCGGAATTTTAACTGGTTGGTAGGTGATCAAATACTGAATTATTTAAAAATCATACAATGTGATTTTCTGGATTTTTGTTTTAGATTCCGTCTCTCACAGTTGAAGTGTACCTATGATAAAAATTACAGACCTCTACATGCTTTGTAAGTAGGAAAATCGGCAGTGTATCAAATACTTGTTCTCCCCACTGTATGTAGAAAGATACAGCACAACTTACTGAAATCCGTATCATGTCACATGTAATCGCTCAAGCAGTGTTTCAAGCGTGGAAAGACGTCAATAAAACCGCTTTAAACAATGTCATATAACATCACATTTACCTCAGAAATGTGATTCAATGTCCTAAAACTCATTAGTCAGCTAGAAACATTAACTTAGAGAGGAGCATTTTGCTAATTTGCTCGTTTGCAATTGCATTTCCAATGTCTTACGAGTTATGACCCTGCAATTTGGAATAGCAATAGAAAATCACCCATTTGCTATTTCACTTCCTCCGCGTCCTGCCACAACCCTCACAAAATTCAATTGGAATCGCAATCCCCTTGGCACTTGCATTTCCGATGCGTAACACAGTCAACTGTCAATCAGTCTTGAGGGCGGGGTTTATTGATATAGTCGGAAAGTATGCCACGCCTTCAAGTGGTGGAAAACAAAGCACAGTTTTCATCGTTATTCATTCCTATAAGGAAAACGGGGAGAAATATCCAATACATGTCTCTATTTTTGCATCAAAAATATTTAAACATTTCTCTGATTTTAACTCAAGATAATTCACTGTGGCAGCTGGAACTATGATGATGATATTCGTCTGATACATGCCGACTGCAGACATGGCGGTTTTCTTTTTGCTTCATTTTTTTTGATTGCCAGGTGAACATAAAATCTAAATTTTGGATTTTTGACTTTGTTTGAATTTAAGTGGGAAAAAAATTGGCCTGTTTTTATTGCAAAAATAGCCAAATTCCCCGTTTTCCACCACTTGAGGGCGTGGCATACTTTCCGACTATATCAATAAATCCCGCCTTCAAGACTGATTGACAGTTGACTGTGTTAGGCATCGGAAATGCAAGTGCAAAGGGGATTGCGATTCCATTTGAATATTGTGAGGGTTGTGGCAGGACGCGGAGGAAGTGAAATAGCAAATGGGTGATTTTCTATTGCTATTCCAAAATGGCAGGATAATAACTCATAAGACATTGGAAATGCAATTGAAAACGGACTTCGCGCTTCCATTTTAAATTTGGCAGACATGTAACATACGGAAATAACATGAATGAACATCAAGAACATCAATGAACATCAAAAGAAAATCCAAACGCAATTGCAAATCACGCATTTGTGTTTCCATTATGTCACAACGTATGCATGCACAAATTGCAAATGCAATTGCAATTGTAAAACGACTAAAACTTGAACTAAAATTAAAATGAAAACAGAAAATATAAAATTAAATCTAATTCAAATTATTTACAAAAAATATAGTATAATAACACTGGGTCTTGGTTGTAGCACTCAGGTACATGCTAGCAGCGTTATCTAATAAGCCTAATTTCAGTTGGTATAGACTCCACGAAGGACTGCTTATTAATAAACATCTCCAGTTGTTGGTAACATCTTCATTAGAAAGCCAACCTGTGACGTTCATCTGGTCGAACAGATACTTTCCCAGAGTTTCCCAGGTCGTGGAGGTCTCACTCTCAGGCTCAGTGGGAGATGAATTAAGGATGAGGAACGTTTAATAAGGAGGTAAGACAGCGAAGCCCAGCGTTCAGCTCTTCTCCAGAGAGACAGGAACAGATTTCTCGCCTGTCTGCTGTTGAGCTATCACCCTTCTGTCTTTCTCTCCAGCACTGGAAACTGCTGATGCTGGTCTCTGACTCAGACGCTTTTCATACTGTACGGTCGGACTGCATGTCATCAGTAATTAGTGATGCGTGAAACGAGTTGTCAGCCGGACACCCTGAAAAAGAGAATGAGAAAGAGGGAATTAAAGTAGTAAGATGGAGAGAAATGGAGAAAAATAAGAAGTAGTGATAGATGATCAGTCATGCACCTCATCCAGTGGGGAGTTTATTATGCTGCTTTAGTACTTTTGTGCGCGCGCGTGTGCTACTTGGAATATGTGCGCAAGATACAATTTATCTCCTGCTGCGTGCAAATACGGCAGTGCTTTTTCATTAGTAGGAGGAAATAACGGGAGCAAAGATGGCAGAAATCCACTTAGCTGAGATAATGCACTTTCACATGCACAAGCATGGACCAGAATGACGGTATATGTGTGACATTAGAAATGTGTCAACCCATAGAGATTTGGTCATGCAATTTATAGCACAATAGATTTATTAACTCACCTATCAGTGGGCATGATTTATTTACATGACTTATTTAACGTGGAATAATGACATTAATCCATCTTTATGTAATATATAAAGCTTCACAATTTTCAGCAAAAATAGCCATATTTTAAAATTACAGCATCTCTGTTTGGTCTCTCTTATTCACTTTCTTGTTTACACAACGCAAATCAACAAATACCAAGTGAACAACTTATTCTTTACATCTCAGGTCGTAAGTAAACACATTCACAACAGCAAACTCACATGCACTGCTCCATGCGGTGTCATTGTCTGTCACAAGAGAAACAAACCTGTCTCTCTCTACAGTACATCTGTCTAACAGATGCTCAAGGTCACCCGTAAGGGTTGTCGCACGTCTCTTACAAAGCTATTCAGCAGTTCAGCTATGGCAAAAAAATTACATTTAAGCAGTCTGAAATGAATGAGACTAAAGAGGCCGTTTAATTTAAAATGAATGAAGAAAAGGGGGAAAGAAAGTACAGTCTCTTAAAAGACATTAAAAACACATCATAATTGAATGCATTGTATTGGTTTGTCCTCTCTGCACACAACAACAAACATTTATGATGAGTGGTGTCTGATTTATAAATGAATGAGTCTGTGCTTTTTAATGTGTTTGAGAAGATTCACAAATCAAACTCGAGTTTTAAATTGTTTTGAATCGTGTTACAGATCCAGATATGCATTCACGTTTACAGGTATTTATATTTTAATTTAATTTAAATGTATTTTTAAATGTACTATAATATATAATAATATATAATAATTGTAATAATTATAGTTTTAGTTTTTGCTCATTAAAAATATTTATATTAGTGCTGTCAAAATTAGTTGTAAAAAAAAATGTTAATGCATGTGATTAATTTTTCCAGTTTAACGCATCAAAAATATTTAACACAATTAATGCAGCATCCATTTTTTCTGTCATCCTTTGTCTAGCGTTACATTATATGATCACGCTCTTATTCATGCAAATGCTTTTAAACCATTCAAGTGCGACAAGACAGAAGAGAACGAACACAGAATTATGGCAAATGGCAAAGTTGTATGAAAATGAGATCTGCATCATGTTCAGCAGCAGCAGATCTTAAAGTGACAGCAGCCACTAATGATGTCTGGCATTAAAGTTAATCAAAGAACAAAGGTAACAGAGAAAATTGTAGCTTTAATAAGGATTAATCTATATTTTATTTATAAATTATGCATTTTAGACTGTAAAGTGTTTGATAACTTTATTCAATTTCTGTATTTCTGTTAGACAGGTATGAAGGCCACAGGTAAATATGACATTTATTATAATGGGTTTATGTGAAGATTGTTTTAAGTTCACTTAAATTAAAAGTTGTTATTTTTTTAAAGCCTAATAAATGTTGAAATTGATATAGCTTTCAATTATACTGTAATGTTAAATGTCTATCATTAATGTTTAAAAAAAAATCTGTTTAATCAAAATCAATTTTAAAAAATTTCATGAGACATCAGTAGCAGTATTAGTATCAGTGATACTGGCCTTCATTCATAAAAGATGCCATTACAACAAATATTTAAAATATACTGTCTTTAAATTGTTTCTACAATAATTTGGAGATTAACTGTGAAATTATTACAACATAAAAATATTAAAAACTCTGATGTGAGATTAATGTGTAATTTTTATCGATTGACAGCACTAGTGTATATATATATATATATATATAGACCTATATACACTCACCTAAAGGATTATTAGGAACACCTGTTCAATTTCTCATTAATGCAATTATCTAATCAACCAATCACATGGCAGTTGCTTCAATGCATTTAGGGGTGTGGTCCTGGTCAAGACAATCTCCTGAACTCCAAACTGAATGTCAGAATGGGAAAGAAAGGTGATTTAAGCAATTTTGAGCGTGGCATGGTTGTTGGTGCCAGACGGGCCGGTCTGAGTATTTCACAATCTGCTCAGTTACTGGGATTTTCACGCACAACCATTTCTAGAGTTTACAAAGAATGGTGTGAAAAGGGAAAAACATCCAGTATGCGGCAGTCCTGTGGGCGAAAATGCCTTGTTGATGCTAGAGGTCAGAGGAGAATGGGCCGACTGATTCAAGGTGATAGAAGAGCAACTTTGACTGAAATAACCACTCGTTACAACCGAGGTATGCAGCAAAGCATTTGTGAAGCCACAGCACGCACAACCTTGAGGCGGATGGGCTACAACAGCAGAAGACCCCACCGGGTACCACTCATCTCCACTACAAATAGGAAAAAGAGGCTACAATTTGCACGAGCTCACCAAAATTGGACAGTTGAAGACTGGAAAAATGTTGCCTGGTCTGATGAGTCTCGATTTCTGTTGAGACATTCAGATGGTAGAGTCAGAATTTGGCGTAAACAGAATGAGAACATGGATCCATCATGCCTTGTTACCACTGTGCAGGCTGGTGGTGGTGGTGTAATGGTGTGGGGGATGTTTTCTTGGCACACTTTAGGCCCCTTAGTGCCAATTGGGCATCGTTTAAATGCCACGGCCTACCTGAGCATTGTTTCTGACCATGTCCATCCCTTTATGACCACCATGTACCCATCCTCTGATGGCTACTTCCAGCAGGATAATGCACCATGTCACAAAGCTCGAATCATTTCAAATTGGTTTCTTGAACATGACAATGAGTTCACTGTACTAAAATGAGTTTCTTGAACATGACAATGAGTTCACTGTACAGTATTAGTATGGTGTTCCTAATAATCCTTTAGGTGAGTGTATATATATACACTCACCTAAAGGATTATTAGGAACACCATACTAATACTGTGTTTGACCCCCTTTCGCCTTCAGAACTGCCTTAATTCTACGTGGCATTGATTCAACAAGGTGCTGAAAGCATTCTTTAGAAATGTTGGCCCATATTGATAGGATAGCATCTTGCAGTTGATGGAGATTTGTGGGATGCACATCCAGGGCACGAAGTTCCCGTTCCACCACATCCCAAAGATGCTCTATTGGGTTGAGATCTGGTGACTGTGGGGGCCATTTTAGTACAGTGAACTCATTGTCATGTTCAAGAAACCAATTTGAAATGATTCGAGCTTTGTGACATGGTGCATTATCCTGCTGGAAGTAGCCATCAGAGGATGGGTACATGGTGGTCATAAAGGGATGGACATGGTCAGAAACAATGCTCAGGTAGGCCGTGGCATTTAAACGATGCCCAATTGGCACTAAGGGGCCTAAAGTGTGCCAAGAAAACATCCCCCACACCATTACACCACCACCACCAGCCTGCACAGTGGTAACAAGACATGATGGATCCATGTTCTCATTCTGTTTACGCCAAATTCTGACTCTACCATCTGAATGTCTCAACAGAAATCGAGACTCATCAGACCAGGCAACATTTTTCCAGTCTTCAACTGTCCAATTTTGGTGAGCTCGTGCAAATTGTAGCCTCTTTTTCCTATTTGTAGTGGAGATGAGTGGTACCCAGTGGGGTCTTCTGCTGTTGTAGCCCATCCGCCTCAAGGTTGTGCGTGTTGTGGCTTCACAAATGCTTTGCTGCATACCTCGGTTGTAACGAGTGGTTATTTCAGTCAAAGTTGCTCTTCTATCAGCTTGAATCAGTCGGCCCATTCTCCTCTGACCTCTAGCATCAACAAGGCATTTTCGGCCACAGGACTGCCGCATACTGGATGTTTTTCCCTTTTCACACCATTCTTTGTAAACTCTAGAAATGGTTGTGCGTGAAAATCCCAGTAACTGAGCAGATTGTGAAATACTCAGACCGGCCCGTCTGGCACCAACAACCATGCCACGCTCAAAATTGCTTAAATCACCTTTCTTTCCCATTCTGACATTCAGTTTGGAGTTCAGGAGATTGTCTTGACCAGGACCACACCCCTAAATGCATTGAAGCAACTGCCATGTGATTGGTTGATTAGATAATTGCATTAATGAGAAATTGAACAGGTGTTCCTAATAATCCTTTAGGTGAGTGTATATATATATATATATATATATAATATTATTATTTTATTTTTTAAATTTCATATTTACTGTGCAGTTACACCTAATTTTGGTGCCTTATTTCAGAAACTGAGTCCATGTTGAAATGCTGTGCAGTCGTATGTCTGAAATCTGCATTATTTTCTGCAGCAAAGGCAAAAACTGCCAGAGATCTTTGGAAACGGTTGGAGCGTCTTGTGCTTCTAGAAACAGATTTCCAGCTCATTTGTTAATATCATGTGTTATACAGAACAGATGTCAGCATTATGATAACCAATAGAGATCCACACACACAAATATATGCACTGGTGAATTTATGGATGTGCTTGCATGGGATTTATGTGTGTCTGTGTGTGTGTATGATCGCATTCAGATCCTGAAATTATGAATTCATTTGTCATAATTTGTATGCACTCATAAATATAAATTGCAATTCAATGAAGGTCCATCATCTTTCTCTCTTTATGTAGAATCTTTCAGATACTTCAGATGAGTGAGAGTGAAGCATCTATTTTCAAAATAGTTCTGACTCGTTTATCTGTCTCTCTTTTTTCCTTATCTTTGTCTATTTCTCTTGTTCTTTTACAGGAACTGTTGTAAAGATAAAAACATGGCACAAGGTTGTTTCGAATATCACAGGCTGAATCTCAATCTGTATACTAAACTAGATTTTTCTGAAGAACATGCGAGTGGTGCTTGCCTGTGCACAACTGCCAGGAGTTCAGTAGTCCTGCACTTTCATGTCTGTGTGATCTTCTGGTATGTAGATGTGACTTGGGTCCTTCCTTTAATGAAAGTCTATAGGATTTTTTCATCCAGCAGTGAAAATTGTAAGTCTGATCACTTTAGTACAGTAACAGAGTGCACTTTCTTTGTATTGTGTAGTAGAAATATGTGCATTGGCATTCAGGTGCAGGCATCTTTTGTGGTGTCCTGTATGAGGCTTTCTGATTGACTAATCGTGAATCACAGTTACTTCCAGACAGATCATTCTTTGACCTTCACTGTCAGACTGTTATCTCACATACACACGCAGACACGAAAATGATCATACATACTGATTGTAGTGTTGATTCTCTGTGGGAGGGGTTTCGTGCTGAATGACTGACAGCTCCTCTGGTGAGATTTATTATAGGATGCGAGTACCGGCACTGCCAGACTCCACATTAACAGAATTTAGTGGAATAATAATTAGTTTTTTTTACCGCCAAAAGAAAATGAGTACGACTGCACTCTCAGGAAAAAAAGTACAAAAGCTGTCACAAGGGCAGTACTAGGGCTGGGCGATATGGCCAAAAATATGAATGGCGATATATATATATCAATGTATTATGTTATTTCACATCCTGCCCAATGATGTCCTACAAACAATGTTGATATTGAAGGCTATGAAAACTATTAGGTTTATTATGTGCAAAAAAGGGGTTAAAATCACATTACATTCTAACATTGTAACATTACAATCTAAAAACAAAAATAATGATTTTGTTTTTAAATTCACTAAACTAAAAATGAAAATAAAAACAAAAACAAAAGCACAATTATATTAGCCTACATTTGACTACCCCATTATAACGGTCGCTTTCATAAAAATATACTTACTTGTAGGTTTAAAATTCCACATATGGCACATTTATTGTCCAACAACAAATATTTTTGAAATATGTATATTTTAGTCAGAATTATTGCGCTCCTATTCTATCGCGCTCCATCTGTTTGGCGCGCATGGGCGCGGTGGCACTCGTTCACGGAAGCCTGAATTTTAGCGGAGATTCACTTGCAGAAGGCTCGTCCTCTCCTTGTCTCGCGTAGCCAGACCTTCAGACTGACGGCAAAAGGTCTGGACTCTGTCGCAGCTTTCATTGGTCAAGGACCGCCCAAGAGGACGTTTGACTGACATGTAACCACAGTTCTTTTTGTTCTGCGTCATGTTTAGGGGCGTGAAAATGTAAAGTCGATGTCCCTACAATAACAGACCGGCGTGCATCTATAAATTATTCATTCAAGAACAATGTGCAAGTTTACTGCAACAATGGAGCCGCGAACTTCACATACTTTTGAAAATCCAGCGTTTAGTTGATCCTGGTATGCGCTCATTGTCACAGTTGTAAACATGACGGCGTTCTTCTTCCACGAGGGGGTTTGGCGTCACAGCATTTGTTTCCAGGTGGACCGTTAAAGAACGCAACACACACGTCTCGCTGAAATCCTGTAGAATTCAACCAATCAGATGACGACTTCGAAACTCCTGAAGTGTTTCCATCCAAGTATTTATCTGTCGGTCAGCACAATTATCTGTCAGAGCATCTGACAGGGCAAGCTGCTTTAAACTATAAGTTACATGTTAACTATATCTTACCAGTTGTTTTGAAGCCCTTAATATAAAGCATGTGTCATATTTAGGACAAATTGGATTATGCACTTTCCCTGCACAGCTCATTCTGCGTCCTCCGCTTTTTTTTTTCAGATGTGCTTGTATCAAACTACATTATATCGATATAAATGGTATTGCCTCATTCCATATCGTTTCTAAAAAATATATTGATATATAGTACAAACTCGATATAGCGCCCATCCCAAGGCAGTATCCTTTGAAAAGTGTGTACAATTTAGGAACTAATATGCAGTAGGGATGCACCAAAATTTTTGCCGCCAAAAATGATCTGCCGAAAAATGGCATTTTCTTTTTTTTGCCGCCTACCCCTCAGTGTTCAGCGCGCAGGTTTCACTCTCGCTCCAGACGTTATCACGGCTCTGCTCAGTATTCTGCTCTATGCATATGCGCTCTGCTCAGTTGCTCACGGCCCATGTGAATGCCCCACTCATGCTCATTGGAAAAGCAAAGTCCGCTCAAATAACGCGCCAGCATGAAATTTCTATCTTTAGACTTTGTTTCTGTTTGCAATAGCCATAGTGTGCTGTAATATGGTGTGTTGTAGCCGTGCTGTACAACGCTGGTCTGCTCTGCTCACATGCTCTAATAATAATATCTTTGTAGGACTATACTGTTAAATCTGATTCTGTTGCATAGAACTGAATAAAGAATATTGATATTTAATATTCAATAAAAGTGTGGTTACTTTATTTTATTGGCTTGGATTTATTTTAAGTGCATCCAGAATTTTGGCCTAGAATTTTCATTTCGGTGCATCCCTAATATGCAGCTTTAAGATATATGCACCCTTTAGGGGTAAATAATGTACAAAGGTGTACCTTTTGAAAGGGCACCCGCCCCAGTGATAGCTTTTGTAATTTTTTTTTCTGAGAATGTGTGCATGTTTCAGTGCATGTCTGAGTGGGTGACCTTTTTGCAAAACATTTTGTCCAATTTGCAGTCTGGTGAAGTCAATGCTTTTTAGGCAGTCAGAGTTGACAGATTTCACAGAAAATCGCTTAGTGCATTATGGGCTCAATTTTTTTAGCTTAGGGTTTTGATTCAATCCATTCAGTTGATGCATCTCCTAGCAATGTCGGTCTTGCATATCTGCCATGTTTGTAGCTTTTTAACACTTTTCTTGTTTGTAGTTCTGAATCGAATCCTCTTACAAGCACAATGAGTTAGGCATTAGAGTGTGCACAGATCTGCACTTCTAATTTAGGAATTTCAAATGCTATTTAGGATGGAAAGTATGCTTATTGAAAGTTCTTCAGGATTCTAGAAGCTGCAGTGAGAGCATTAGGTCTGATCACACAAGAGCCCATCGTCTGATATAAGCAGGACGTCGGTGAGGCTTAACTGCCCAGCAGGGACTGCCAGAGATCAGACACTCTGCAGACTCTCTCTGTTCAGGGTCTGTCTGTACTGGGGGATTCAACACAATTTCTGCTTGCTCGTAAATCCCTGTGATTTCTGGATGGGATGTGCAGTGTGACTGGTGCGGTTCTGGGGTGACACAGAGGAATATTAGGTCAACTGGATATAGACTGATTACAGACTGACATTTCAGACTTCATTTGCAGCGTCTGCTGAGTTTATGGAAATTAGTCTTTCTGTGCCGAAAGCGTGCCCGGATCACACATATGGGACGTCTACATTACAACAAGGAGAGAGAAGTGTTTGTGATCCTAATAAGACTCTTTGTGGTTTTGGCACCAGTAAAAATGGGACATTGTTTGTTTTTTTCCACTTGGGATACGAGATGAAAAAAGAAAGAAAGAGGACATAAGTTATATAACACAAGCTAGTGCTGTGTACAATATATAGTTATACTATTTTTTACAGTATTGCATCAGTTCGGTGTGTTTATTTATTTATTCGTTCATTCATATAGTTTCTATAGTTCAAATAATTAACAAGCAAGTCTAAATAAGTATAATTTCTAAAACTAGGGTTTACTAGATTTTTTTAGGAGTTTCATTTACACACCTGCTGAATTATGATGTGTTGTACAATGCAAAAGTGAAGTATTTCTTCCACTCTGTTTCACTGTTTCGTCTCTTGCAGTCTCTTTTGATTTCTTTATGGCAGGGGTTTTCAAAGTCAAAGACAGTGGGCCTCCCTTCTAACACAACCCCCCCCCCCCCCCCCCCCCCCCAAATTAAACTGCATAGTATAAACTGCACTGTATGAATTACATATACACAAATTCTTAATAAAGCTATGAAAGATTTTGGCTGATGGGGCTGGAGGTAATGGCTCTGCAGTGAGTAGCCTCTCAAATTTTTGGATGAATAAATCAAAAGTAGGGCTGTACAATGAATCAGATATCGATACGGACTAGTGACTACTAGGTCCAGTGAAAAAAACGTGATATACCATGAAACCGCAAGAATCTTAAAAAAAAAAAGTAATACAGATTTTTGGTCAAACCGCCTAGCACTACTTTAAAACGTTTTATGTAGTAAGGTAAATATAGCACTTTATTACTATGCATTGTTCTGTTTGTGCATGTCAGTGAAAATGATTACATATTATTCTCACTGTTCATTTAGTTGAACAATGTGGAAAAGCATGCTGTGATTAATTTTGCGTAGATTTTTACTTTATTCTTAAACAGTTGAATCTATTTGACTAAAATGGCTATTTGGTCAAACTTATGGATACTCTGATTGGGAAGAAACAATACCTCAATACGAGAAATACCTCCCTTTTAAGCCATTTCAGTAAAAATACATAAATATTTAATACATATTGTCAAAATTATTTTGTTTGTAGCTGCATATCACCCAGTCTTAGTTAATGCGTGTTATGTGCGTAACATGCTTGTATGTACTTTTACTTGTGGCAGGTGAACGGCCTCATGGGAGCGGCCGCTGTTTGTGGAAACGGCTCCTCTGGGAGCAGTAAGGCCTGTTTTAGATATCAAATCCGTGAGGATTATCCTGAGCATGTTTGGCGCAGTTGCTCTTGGATTTCATGTTGTCATAGCTCAGCTTTTGAACCCTGGGTGGCTCTCGGTGGATATGAACTACAAGGGCATCACTCTTAAGTAACTGTGTGCGTTTAATGGCCTGACATTTGCCCTGTTCTTCACGCAGGACGAGTGAAACCTGCCCATGTTATATGATGATGGGATGTTTTCTTCTGGGTGTTTGTACACTAGATCTGGTTGAGTTCAGTTTGTTTTGGTGTGAAGGCTGTTTTCTGAACACAGATAAACTAAACTTGTACTAAAGAAGGTTTGGGATTTTCAGTTACTTTGTGTGTTGATCAGTTTACAGTTTGTATGCATTGCTTCCATCTTTGCAGACTGGGATTGTGGGAAGAAATTTCGAAATAATAACTTTACTAACATTATTAGTGGAGCTCAGGGGAGCCATTTAAGTTTTGGTAGACATTAAAGGGTCAAAAACGTAGGAAACTTTTACCTCGTCGAAGCAGAGACCAGGAGACTTCAGGTATCTTCAGCAGGATTCTTTATTGAGAACACGTGCTGTCGGTAGCTGCAGTCATCAAGTCTGATTCAAATAGTATACACACTGTAATTTATCTACATTTTACAGGGGGGGGGGATACACAGCAAATGAGGTGGAGACAATCTAAACAAAGCAATGAAATTAGAGTGTCACCAGTTCTAATCCAATCAGCGTAACAGTGTCATTCAAATGCATAGATGCTAATCCAATCACTCTGACAGTATTGCCCATACATTCACATTATCATAGAGACAAAAGCACAACTCTGCCATGAACTTGTCATACCAAATGCATAATGCATAAAGACAAAAGACTAATGTCTCAAACACCTGGGCTGATTAACTTGATCTTCATAGAAATAAAATTTGTAATCCCACAACATGAATAAAAAAGTGATTCAAATAATATGATGTGAAAGGAGACCCTGCGGTAGTAATAATAATAACAATTATTATGATCATTATTATTATAGAATGGCTATTATTATTATATAATATCTATTATTGTTATTATTATTATACAATGACTTATTATGATGATTATTATTGTTAATAATATTATTATTATTGTTTTATAGCCATATTGATATATAATCACACAATTTTGGCCAAATTGTGCAGCCCTACAAACAAGCACAGAAAACCTAGAATTCTTTTTTTAATTGCATTTTAAAATCACAGTTTTTATCAGAAAAAAATCATGCAGCCATATGACTGCTCTTTTAACAGGCATGTGTATAGCTAAATTATAACTGTGATTCAAATGTACTGTGTTTGAAATAAGCCGTCCTCTACCAGTTGAAAGCAGAGCGTCTGTCTCCTCTGATAGACCTTTATTGTCACGCGCAGCAGGTGTCATGATGGTGGGCTGAAGCCGCTGGTCTAATGACAGCATTCACTGGTGGCTGAGAGTCACTGTTATTGATTACTGTAGGTCTGATCCAGTGCAGATGATGAGCAGGTGGGATGAAAAGAATCTCACTGACTGGATTCCAGTCTGTTCAGTGTGTAACACCCTGACTATTACATTTACATGGAACCTTATATGTAGGGATGGGTATCGTTAAGGTTTTAGCTACTCTTACCGATACTGCTTATCGATCCGGTACTGTAACGGTATTCTTATGGGTTCTTTTTGTTGTATTTTTTAATTAGAAAAACAACAACAAAAAAACAAATTAAGAACATAATTAAAGTGGGGGGGTCTAATTCTGACTTATTTACACTGTTAAATAGTTGGATGCTCATGCTAAACATGGCCAAAATTTCAAAAAATGAGTTGGACGTATGACAGAGTATTTCTGTGCCAAATACACTCCTTCCGGATTCGAACAAGTTTCGAAAAGTTTTTTTTGAGTATGGCCATGTATTACGTCAAAATGGGTGGAACTCCTTGTATGGGCACTTCTCCAGGAAGAGCGCGTGCGGGAGCGAGATCAACGCCCATCAACGTGCTTCGTTCGGGTTACGGGAGCTGTCGGCAGCGCTTTGTTTTTAGACCACAAACATCAACAATGTCACTAATGAAGTGTGTTTCTGTTTGTGAGGGAAAGATAAAATAGTTTGCGTTAAGGAAACATTGGATGCAGTTTATTTTTCCAGAGCAGCAACGGAGTTCTGCAAGTGTTTGTTTGTTCCCGGTCCTGAGTCGAAACTGCATCAAATGTATAGTGAATAGAAAGTTATCCAGGGAGGGATAATGCCACAAATGTATTGTGTGTGCATGTGTTTGTCATAGGTGTGTGTGTGTGTGTGTGTGTGTGTGTGTGTGTCTCTTTAGCTCTGCCCACTGCACAACTCCACGAGTTCAGCTGTTTTCGGAAAGAGTCGGTACAGCTTATCTGTCTTTTAGGGCTGCACGATTATGACAAAAATCATAATTGTCGATTATTCCCTTGAAATTGTAATTGCGATTATTAATTCACAATTTACATTGATGTTTTAAATAGCTTTATACCATTGTTTGAAGCAACTGCATGCCATATTATTATATAAAAATAAAAAAACAAGCTGAAAACACTCTTCCTGAAAAACTTTTATTGCTTTTCTCGTTGCCACAAATGTCAACGATACATGGGTTTGTATTCTTTAAATAAAAAAAAGTAAAAATATGCAATATGCATGGTATAATAATGTTATAATAAAACTAAAACAATGGAAAAACTCAAGATAACCTGTAGAAAAAAGAAAAAAAAAAACTGAGTTTGGCCTAGAACACAAGCCATAAAAACACTTCAAGTTTTCAGGAATGAACAACACCAAGTTTGACTTTTAAAGATTTTTGGCCAGGAACACAAGCCTGTCCACACTTTCAGACTTTAGGGATGCACGCAAACAAGTCACAATGTTTCCTCCAGTGCTCAATACTCTTTCCGAGGGAGAGCTTGTCGCAGGAATGCACAAATACTTTTGTGCTAACTTGGAGAGTGCTGGGAATTGTTTAGCATGTTCCTTCCACCAGACCAAAGGATTCTCTTCACTATCAACAGCAGCAGAGAGAAAATAAGACTGTAGCTCAGCAGTTATGGCCATGTCTTGGAGACTGGAGAGAGATGATGATGCTGGTCTGTGGTCCTCATCCACTTTAAAGAAGCTGCCCAGTGTTTTTTTGGTCTTCTTTAGTGCTGGTGCATTTTGGTCATCTGCTTCCTCTCTAACAGTCACACTCACAGATGGTTGAGGCTTTTAATAAAACAAAGGCAAAAATTTAGTTGAACTCAAGATAATGTCATATACTATTACTAGTATAGTAAGGACTACTTATTAATGTTAAATTAATACTGTAAATGGCCCAAACAAAATTATATTATATACATGGCACACACAACCTATAATTATTACCTTCATGACTGTAGATACTGATGCCATTTCAGTTCTCAAACGAATCTTGACAGCTTCAACTCTGTCTTCGTTGACGTACTTAAGCTTGAATCTGGGATCAATTGCAAAAGCCATGTCAAGCATCATACTTCTTATTCAGGTAGTCCAGGATCTTCTTCTTGATGCATTTTGACAGTTCTGTTTCTCCCTCTTTCTCTGCCAAGATTTTATTGTTGAACAAATGTAGAACAGGCTTCACATATAATACACTTACATACTGCTCTCCTGAAAGAGCATCAGTGAATTCAGCAAGTGGAGAAAGGGAGTTGTTGACCGCCTCAAGGACTTCTACATCCTGCCATGTGGGGACAAGGTGTCTGGCTTTTCTGTCTGCAGAGAGAACACAAGAAATGGCGCTCTGTTGTTCCAACACCCTGGCAATCATTGCTTGTTTTGAGCCTCACCTCGTTGGACACTCAGTCTTGAGCTTGTGTTGAGGTAACTTTCTGGGCCTCGGACAACTCCCTCCTTCGTCTCCAGCTATAGGAGAAGCACCCCACCACCTTTTTGCAGACATTCAGTGCACGGTCAATCCGTCCATTTTTCAAAGCATGTTCTAAACACACACACACACACACACACACACACACACACACACACACACACACACACACACACACACACACACACACACACACACACACAAACAGTTTACTAAAGCTATATATTTCATTTACAATTAAAGTTCACTTATCACATAATGGCATTATTACAATATATAAAACGCTTAAGTTGTTGCATGATGCTCTGTTCTATCACTGAATGCATTATAATCCAGGAATGGATTTGAAAACCCCTGGTCTACATATTATTAGACAAGTACAGTAACACTTTATTTTAGGGTGTTTTAACTAGTTGCTTATTAGCATGCATATTACTAGAATATTGTCTATTTATTAGTACTTATTAAGCACATATCAATGCCTTATTCTGCATGACCTTATTCTACATTTTTAATCCTACCCAATACCTGAACTTAACAACTAACTTACTAACTATTAATAAGCAGTAAACTAGGAGTTTATTGAAGGAAAAGTCGTAGTTAATAGTTTATATGTGTTCCCTATACTAAAGTGTTACCACAAGTACATATGATATTGCAATGGCATAATAATGGTATTATGTGTACATTTTTAGATAAATAAATATTAAGTAATAGCAGGCTACTCACCAATTTCTAGGTGCAGCCTGTGTCCAAAACACTGGAGTCTGCTCCACTTATTAATAGCAACAGCGTTCACTATATTTGCTGCGTTGTCTGTTGTGACACAGACTTGTTGCTCCTCCTTTGAATCCCAGGCAGCCAACATCTCTTTCAATCCTTGAGCAATCGCATTTCCAGTGTGATCTTGTGGGAAATAGGACGTTTGCAAGTATCTGCTTTTGAGTTGAAACTTGTCATCAATGTAATGAACGGTTAGGCTCATATATGGTTCCGTAGTTCTACTCGACCATAAATCAGTCGTGGTGGAATAGAACTCTTTTCTGCAGATCTGATTCAATTTTTTCCTGGCATTTTGCATAAAGTGAAGGTAGCGCAATTTGAGAAAAATAATTGCAGGAGGGGATGACATATCTCTTGTCCAGTGTGTTTATATGTTTTTTAAACCCCGCGCTGCAAACTGTATTAATCGGCACCATGTCTTTTGCAATGAAATGTGTGATCGCTTCATTTATCTCAATCTGCCTTTGGGAACCTGCCGGGTACGGAGAAGCACAAAACAACGATTTCGTGATGGGTGTCTGTGTAGCAGTTCTCGCATCACTTGGTGCTTTTTTCTTCAAGCTGAGGCACTCCTCGTATTGCACTCTGTGGTTGAATTTTAAATGATTGTATAAATTCGTGATGTTGCTTGATGGTGCAGAAACAGTTCTTCGACATAACTTACACAGTATAACACACTGCTCGACATCATCGCTCGTCAATCCAAAATAATTCCACACCAATGATGAAGCTTTTCTTTTCGGTTCTAATGACTGATTCTGAGCAACACTTTGCAAGTTGTCGGAAGTTGTTTCTTTATCATCACACATGTTTACGAAATTAACATGACATGAGATAGACATGCATCAGTGGATAATCAGGTCGTTGATAAGGACACGCCTACACACTATTATTAAAAGTCTTGATTCGCCTCTTACGACGTGACATGCTCTAAACACGCCTCTTAAGCACACTGAATAATGTACTTTTTTTTTTTTTTGTAATCGAGGCTTTGAACGATTACATAATAGTGGCATCCATAATCGTGATCGCGATTAGAAATTCGATTAATTGTGCAGCCCTACTGTCTTTTATAAATCTAATAAAACTAAAGACTTTTTTGAGATAAAACTAGTAATTTTAGATAAAATATCTATAGCAAAAGAAACAGCAATGTTTGAACAAAGCGAATATAAAACATCTATTTGTGAATGCACCAGTGTGCAGGCGTTATTTGTGTTTTATATGCATAAGATAAGAACAAGAACAAAGAAACTAAGTACAAACAAATGGTCAAATAAATACAATAAATATACAATAAAACAAAGATACAAATGAAACAAACTGCATAGTTTTCACTGTATATTTTAATAGATTAATGATTATTAAAGCTAAAGTTATTCATTCAAGAGCTGTGAGTAATTTTCTCTTTGCCTTTTGTTGTTTGATTCACATTAATGGTGCAATCGCCTGCCCCTTTAAGACCGAATGCAGATCTAATAATATCATATTCTCCCGAAGCACACACACAGAAGTTGAAGTTGGAAACAGCGTCTCTTGCGCAGATTATTGTGCTTTAAATATCTCTTTTTATTATTAAACACATCCCGCAATTTAGCAACAGTAGAGACTGCATTTTACAAAAATCACTTAAGTTTGGGTTTTAGGGAGGAACCAATGCTTACAGCGGTGAAGGGAAGGAAGTTGCGCTAGACGGAATGCGGCTAGTTTTTAATAGTTTTACCTCATATCTTTTTATAATCGAAATCGAAAATAAAATTAAAATCGAAATTGAAAAATAAAATTAGATTAAAATCACAGCCCTAAAGTGAAACCACAGGTTTGAATGTTTAGTTCTCTCGGCCATCGTCACTCATTAAGCAGGGGTTTTCGTGTTGTCTCTCTCTCTTCTGGATTCACAGACATTTTCACAGACATTTCTATATTATCGAATATAGAAATGGCTGCCAAGATAGAATTTGCAAGATAATGTCTATATAGCAATAATAAATAGTAAGTGTATTTTCTTAATTTCTCCAGTACCGACAGAAGAACCGATAGTGTCGGAGCTTATCGATACTGCGGTTTTTCATATTTTTAGCACCGGGGCTCATTTAATACCGGGTTTCGGTACCATCCCTACTTATATGATAAAAATATGTTTTATTTTTTCCCAAGTTCCGTTTTTCCGTTTTTATTTTTTTCTGGATTCAGTGTTAATGGTTAAATTTAAATTTTAGTTATCAAAAAGCATGTCTAATTAATTGAAATCATGAAACTTCATTTAACAACAATTTATTAAAATTCTCAAATTCAGTTTATTTTTCCTCAAATTCCATGTTTTTCGTTTTATTTTTTTCTGGGTTCTGTTTTAAGGTGCCCCTATTATGGCATTTGAAAGGTTCCTATTTTTGTTTTGGGAGTCCCAACAACAGGTTTACATGCATGCAAGGTCAAAAAACACTTTCATTGTCTTATAATATGCATTTATTTTTACCTTATTTGCTCAATGACTCCCAAAGGATTCGCTTAACGATTCATTTTTCCAAACCCCTCCTTTGCGTGACGCTAATCTGCGGTGATTGGTCAGATGACCCAGTCAGTTGTGATTGGTATACTGTGTGCAGCGCATGACGGAAACGGAACGCCTATCACCATTACTGGATTACGGCTTGTCAAGTGTTGAAAATGTTATACAGTGTATGAACAGACATGGCATTAATTTTGCCTTACAAATCCAAGCTAGAGTCCGACGGAGAGCACAGAACAAAGCCTGTGTCACAGTAGCATGTTACTAGCGGTGTTTACAGACAAAATATTTCTGCTGGTTAACACGGCGTACAGTACACAGTGCTTGCATCACTTACATTGCATTATAATAATGATGGTGCTCCGCTCTGTTCTAAAAATAAAGACTCAGAGAGGAAATAAGTTGTTTTATGTTTATGTTAGCGAACCTAGCCCACAGCTTGGTGGTAAACACCCAAACAGTCATGATATATGCGTTAGCCCAACGCAGAAACATATTGATAAAGCACTGCAGTTGTACACCAACGTATTGCTCTATTCTTTACCATAACATCTCGGTTACGTATGTAACCACCCACTAAGGGGGGCTCTCCCAAGGGAAAGACACGGGCTTCCGTTTAGGAGCGACCGTGGAAAAATATATGGGATCCCCGCAGGGTCACTCATATATACCCAGCCCAGTACCGGTTCTCAAGGATTCAGTGGCAAAGGGCCTGATGCCAGACGCTCCGCCATGTCCGGCACCGAGGGTGATGGAGGACTCGACAGAGTTTGTTTCTGGAGAATCTAAGGTCCATCCGTTAGCCCAAAATCGGAATCTAACGGCTTGGTTGAAGGATTCTGCATGTAAGCCTTTTCAGCATTTCTGTTAAATTCACTTAATTTATTGATATCTAATTTTCAGTCTGACTCCATGAATAATTTAATCTGACTCCAATTGTATGTGATTTCATTAAATTTGTTACGTTTGTAACTTAACAGCTGATGATTCGTTGTGATTTAATTTGGATCGTTGATTTTTTTTTAGTATCTCTTATTTTCAAATATTCGTTCATCGAGGGACCCGATATCGCACAGAAACAGTCGCGTCATGATTTGCGCGTTCACGGACACAAACTAGCCAGTTCTGATATTAGTCAGAGGATTGCAGAGTGAATATTTTACCTTTAAGTGGTCGCACCTGCTTACTCAACAAAAAGTGTAATTTTAGTAATACCCATAGGAAATAAAAATCCAAAGTGAGATCTCTTTAACATCTCAAATGTTTCTCCTAGAGAAAAATGAGGTTAGTTTAAGATCAAATGGAGACTTTTGCTTGAGTCTCCTGTTTCTCACACTTGTCTCCTGAGACAAAAACTCTAACACTCTCACAATTGCCTCCTTTAAAGTGTTAGAAGAGATTTCAACAGCATCACACACTGTGCTCAGGCTTTTCTCCTCAGCTAGAGACTCTGGAACTCTCGCTTTTGTCTCCTCTAAAGTTTCATAAAAGATCTCAATAACATCACACATTGTGCTCAGATTTTTTTCCTTAGCTAAAGACTCTGGTGCTCTCACATTTGTCAAACAAATGATGTGCCCTATGCACATAAACTGTACAGCTTTCTTATTGTATCAACAGTTAAGAGTAACGTTAACTTTATTTCTGCATATTTTCACTCTTAATATAGGCTCAAACCCTGAAATTATGGACTATTTGTTTGTTTGTTTCTTATTGGTGCACACTTTGTAAAGTTGTTGAGATCTCATCTAAACTTTAAGAGGAGACAAATGTGAGAGCTTCAGAGTCTTTAGCTAAGGAGAAAAGTCTGAGCAAAGTATGCAATGTTACTGAGGTCTCTTCTAAAACTTTAGAGGAGACAAGTGTTAGACCATTGGAGTCTTTAACTAAGGAGAAAAATCTGAGCACAGTATGTGATGTTACTGAGGTCTCTTCTAAACTTTAGAGGAGACAAATGTGAGAGCTTCAGAGTCTCTAGCTGAGGAGAAAAGTCTGAGCACAGTGTGTGATGTTATTGAGATCTCTTCTAACACTTTAAAGGAGACAAATGTGAGAATGTTAGAGCATTTGTCTCAGGAGACAAGTGTGAGAAACAGGAGACTCAAGAAAAGTCTCCATTTGATGTTAATGTAACCTCATTTATGTCTCGCAGAAACATTTGAATTGTTAAAGGGTTTTTTTTCTTCCCTGTGGGTAGCTTTTATGTCATTCATCCACACCATTTCAATCAAGCACAATACATGCATTGTTTTGTTGCACAATGAACAAAACAATCATAACCTATGTTTACATGCATGCAAAATGGGTTGTACAAGACAAACTTTGCAATGTTAAACGAAAAACAAAAAGGTTATGCAGCAACCATGAAGCACTGGTACACTATAATATTAAATTTGTTATAAAGAAAGAATTGATCTAGACTAAACATTGTACACTTGTCTAATACCTTGTTTGGAATAAGCACTGCATATTCAATGCAGGGCATTGAAGATACATTTAAATGAGTAACCCTCTTGGCGGGGGCCTGGACAGGCGGGGCGGCCTGCTTACGCCCGGCTCCTCGACTCCGCTTAGGTGGAGGCTGCTGCTGCGGCGCGGGAGCGGAGGCAGACGCAGGCGGCCGCTCTCAGCGACGAGCAGGCTGAGGCACTGACGCCGGCGGGGTGGAGGCAGCAGCTGACCCCCGGGGCAGGATGTGACTGATCGCCTCAGTCTGCTTCTGTGCGGCCGAGAACTGCTGGGCGAAGTTCTGGACCGCGTCGCCGAAAAGGCCAGTCTGGGACACGGGGGAATTAAGAAACCTGACTTTGTCGGTTTCTCTCATGATGGCCAGACACAGCCAGAAATGGCGTTCCTGGACCACCATAGTGGACATCGCATGACCCACCGACCGTGCCGTGACCTTCGTCACACGAAGCGCGAGATCCGTTGTGGTCCTCAGTTCGTGCAGAACTGCAGGATCGTGACCACCCTCGTGCAAGCTCTTCAGTGCCTGTGCCTGATGGACTTGCAACAACGCCATGGATGAAAGGTAATTTTCAAAAATCCATAATAGGGGCTCTTTAATGGTTTAATTAAATATTTTATTAGGGCACTATGAAATGTTTTATTTTTGCAGAAATTCTGTTTTGGTCTGCTTTCAGTTTTTCTAGATTTATGTTTTAATACAAATATACTAAAAATGGTGATAATCAAATTAAGGCAATAAAAATTGTAGTCTTTTTAAATGTAATCAAATGATTACATTGTTAAGGAATTTAACAATTCCTTTTATGTTCTGGCAAACAAATTGCTGTGTGTGTTTATAGTTAAAAATAATACCTGAAGAAAAATGATGTAATATACCTCAAAGAGTATGTGTAGTAGACAAAAATGCACCTCTCATTCACACAGAGAAATGCAGAACATGCAGACTTCAAATTTCAATAGCAGTCTTTGGGCTTTAATATTCACAGACACATATCGCCATTTGATTAACGTGTACAGCCCTACTTTTTAATTCCATGACATTCTGTGTTTTACAGTATATTCCATTTTTATGACTGGATACTGTGATTCCGTCTGTGTTTTAAGCATCGCAGAAATCATAGGGCCCTAGAGCCCTGCACGGGCCTCAAATCTAGGCCCAAGCCTGGCCCTGGCCCGAGACGCTTAGGCCCTAGCCCGGCCGACAGAGTTAACCACATGTTTGATCAATTTAGCCTCTCAAATCAACACTTGACTTGTCTTGCCTATAATAAAATCATAGATATAAAACACTTCAAGCATATCACAATGTTAGTTTAAATGTTTACTATCATCACCACCACCACAGTAAATTGGCATTTTTGACAAGCTGAGGCAGGCTGCTGCTGCTCGCAACGGCGCTCGCAAACGAAACGGGCTATACAATCTAAACGAATAAACAAAAAAAAATTAAAAACATGCAGTTTGTCTTACCTTACACCTCTTCACAAAACGAATATAAATCCGATCTTCAATTCCCGCGCTATAGGCTATGCAAATGTAATGGAGTTCACGTTAACAAAAGCAACAGATATGAGATGCATTTTATTTATCATCAGCTAATTTCAAGATCAAAGACCGCAATAGGAGAAAGAGCGACCTAAGCACTGGTAAGATCATTTAGTCTCATTAGTTTTAATGAAGAAGATTGTGTTTTTGAGCATCTGAGACTTGCGGCAGTTTGCTGGCTTGCTTTACTCATTTGCGGCGATGCGTGTTGCAGTAGCGCTGTCATATCTGGCTACAACATGTCATATATAGCCTATAACACGCTCTCACACGTTTATTTTTAAACAATTTGCCAGGAGTAAAATTTAAAGAAATGCAATTTACTCCTGACCTTTTCACAATCGGATAGATATCAGAGATCAGAGAAAACGAATGAAATGACCAGGTGTAAAGGCCATAACTCTTCCAGCTGCGCTGAAGGAACGCTCGCTGCTGCTGGCGGGGACTCTGAACACTGCGAGCCAGTCTTGACAGTCGCGGTATCATGGTCTCGTGTTGTTTCCACCAGCGCAGCACACCTCATAGTTTCTTTTAATGAATGAATGTCTAAAATATAAAAAGAAGGAGAAGCCTAAAACAGGCCCGAAGCCCAGCCTGCGTGTGAGGTATGACGTGAAAACTGGCCCGAAGCCCGGCCCTAGGGGCGTAAATAAGTCGCTGAAATGCAGGGCTCTATAGGGCCCTACTTGTAGTGTAATTTAAGGCATGAGTTGGAGCTCATGTAAGCCGAATACTGGGATTATGTTCATGGATTATGTCTCATAATTAGAGTAACCATAACCACAGGAAAATATGTGGAGGACTGCGGTTTAAATTCAGCTCACGAAATGTTAAGAGTTTTTGTTGCAGCTTTGCATGACATTAATGAATTTTATTGATGGAATAAGGGCATTGTTTGTTGTGTTTTAGCCATGTTTTACCTTTCCTTGAGCTGGCAGACATTTTGCATCTGCAGAAGGCTGATAGTAGCAGCTGCAACAAACAGGCCTATTGCATTTGTATTGATCATGTTGTGGTCTGGGTTGTTGTGTAGCAACAAAATAGCAGTAAAAGAACCACATTTCTCAGCAAATAATTGATATAATATGGCAAGTGACTTGTAAAACAGGATTGAAGACGTCTGACTGGCAATTATGAGACTATTGGTGTAAATGTAGTCATTCAAGAGCAGTGAATGTCATTAATGTTAATCAAACAACAAAAGACAGAAAAAACAGACAGCAGCAGGATTACTGCTGTGACTGTCACTTTAAGAGCTGCACGGATCTCTGTTCTTAACTGTATACGTTCACTTAAGACAAAAACGACTGTGTTTACGTGTATACTCGTCAAGACAGTAATTTTGTTTGTTGTCTCGCGATCTGTTTGTGAGGCGGCCTATGCGTGTGCGCTTTGAGTGTTCATGAGCGCGCCGTCTCTCAGCGCGCGAGTGCTGAGGGGTTAAACGCTGGCAAGAGTTAAAAAGAAATGCAAATTATAACTTTAGTGAGAATCCAGCACTGCAGTGGTTGTGCAAACATGACTGGAGCAGGACCTTTCTCAATGGTAAGTGTCAATGTAGTTTATGGCACTTCAGGCCGATTGAACATGCAGAATCGGAGTAAGAATGTCTGAGAAGTGACGTGCTGTAATCTGATTAATCTTGCTGTCTGTTGCCATTTGTTAGTTCAGTGTAACGCGTCACAGACAAATTAATTGCCGAATTTATTTAGGTGCACGTGGGAATTGTATCAAAATGCCAAGCGAGGCTGAAAATGCGGGCAATATGCTAATGTTTTGTCTTGACGTTACAACGAAACGGCTTGGGATTCGTTTAATTGACTCAGAGTCGACTCTTACTTTTGAGAGACAATAACTTTATATATGGTGCACTTTCAGATTTAAAACTTTGCAGGATGTTTTCATTCACTTAGAGCTATGTTACACACTACATGAAAGGTAATTTTCAAAAATAGGGGCTAATAGGGGCTCTTTAAACTTTTGACAAATTCTCTCCACACAAACACTTATATATGTGAAAACTACGAATAGTGCTTGTTGATCTAAAGTTAGTTTAAGCCACACCAAATAAAGGAAGTTGATGTAATCACTTAAAAATATTAACATAATTAAATAAATAACATTAATTAAATTTATAGTTATCCCAACAAAAGATAATTTTCAAAACTAGCATTTTCAGTTTCAGTTTTCGGCCCGGTGGGTTTTGGTTTTGGAAGGGAGCCATTCTGTGTTTTAGTTGCGTGGGTGATTCTTGTGGAGAAATTTAATTGCAATCCTGTTTTCTGTTTCCTCTCTGTGCTTTCAACCCAGTATATGTGTGTGTGTGTGTGTGTGTGTGTTCAGCCTGTTTACCTGAGAGTGTGTAAAGGTGCGTAGGTGAACCCCCCCCCCCACACACACATATGGACGCACTCATATAGAGTTAATTTAAGATTACTTTGATCTTACATAATGAAAGTCTCTCACACTTTCTTGTGTGGGAGTATTTCTACTGTTTGGACAGTTTAAACTGCATTAAACAAAGAACAGATGCATTTTCTCTTTCTCTCTCTCACACACACCCCACATACTGGAGTGAAAATGCACGGAGAGGCAGATATATTATAGACACCCCTGTGTGTGTGTCTGTGATAGGACAAAACCACATTGGCCTCCTTGTGTTTTGAGATACTCAGTTGAGATTAAATATTTAAAGGGCCAATAGTGCTTTTCTGTCCACGATAACAAGCACACACACTCTATGGTTTCAGTGACCCATTGGTTGGATTCCAGTTCGTTATTTCTGAATGTGTAAGTTCTGCTCTTTGTTATTCCATTCAGGTTTGTTTATACAGGGAAAACAAAGTAGGAGGTTTAAAAGGCATGTAGGGTAATACAATCTGTCCATGGACCAAAAATGGCAAACGCTTTTTTTAAAGTGTCAAGCTCCAATCGAATTGGTTTTTTACCCAATTTCTAGGAGTCAGGGTTCACCCGTTTTTTTCGTTCCACTGGAAAAACAGTTTTTCTGAGGAAGAACTGGTCACTGGATTTGTTTGTTTGAAGCTTGTTCAGTTCGTGACATCAGGTCAGTCCATGTAAGGTCTCAAGTCTTAAAAGGTCTATAGTAAGTCAAGTGTTCTGTGTATTTTCGTAATGATTTTTATGCAGTGTAGTTTAAGACTTTCAAATTTTCAGCATCCAGGGTTTTTCCTGGGTCAAAAATGGTCTTCGGTGGTGGCTGACAGACATGGTCATCCACACACACACAGGAAAAAGTACCCTACCCGTGCGATCTGCGAGCCCAATACTGACAATACATTTTAAATAAATGCAAAGAAACAGTTTGTAATTTTTGCTTATCTTATTTTGATATCTCATATTATGTATGATCTCTTAACTTGATGTTTGTTTCTTTTGTTCCTCATTTTTACACTGTTAACATTGTTTACTGATAATTATTTTGGTGTACAATCATATCAGTATTAAAAATGTATTAACAAATAGTCTAATTTTCTACCATATACAATTTAATAAAATTAGCAGCTAGCTAAAAACAACTTGCTTTGTTCTGGTTTTACCTCACTCTAGTCTAAACTAAATGATTTTATAGATAATTTACTACACATTGTAAATAACCTGAAAATACTGTGGATTATTAAGACTAATTCTTACTAACCACTCTTGCTAAATGGGGTAAGCACACTTGTGTTCTCATTTCAGAGGTGTTCTGAGTAAATGATTATACACCGATTCGTGAGTTCCGTGTTGGACAGATCAGTTGTTTTAACCAGTCATTAAAATGAATCGGTTCAAAGGAGTCATTAGGTCACGAATCGAATTTTCAATGCAGGAAAAACCCTGGCATCATTACTCCAGTCTTCTGTGTCATATGGTCCTTCAGAAATCATTCTAATATGATGATTTGCTGCTCAAGAAACATTACTCATTTTTTCTGGATTTTTAATTAATATGAAGTTCAAAAGAACAGCATTTATTTAAATTAGAATTTTTTTGTAACATTATAAATGTCTTAACTGTCACTTTTGATCAATTTAATGTATACTTGTTGAATAAAAGTATTATTTTCTTTTAAAAAAAACACACTGGGCCCTATCAGACACCCGGCAGAATGCGGTGCCAGGCACGACGCAAGTGTTTTTGCTAGTTTCAGCCTGACGCAGTTATCATTTTCATGTCCAGCGCCACGTTGTTTAAATAGCAAATGCACTCGCACCCATCTGTTCGCCCATGGGCGTGCTGGTCTGAAAACCAGGTGTGTTCAGGCGCATTGTTGGAGCGTTGCTATTTTGAGGAACTGGAAACGACTGCGCCATTGACTTTAGACCAGGTTTTGTGCCGTGCGCGTTACACCATGCGCTCAGATCGTTAAAATAGGGCCCACTGACTCCAAACGTTTAAGCAGTAGAGTATATTTGTCTGTATATATATATATATATAACATGACATAATCATGAATAAACTCACAGTTATTTACTAGAGTAATTTTCTCTGAGCTGAGTTCATGATGACCTCATGTTTTTCACACGTCCAGCTTTATCGAATCCCCAGTCTCTCTTGATTTCTGTGAACTTTTCTCAAATTGCGGCACTGTTGCTGTGATGGAGGATGCTTTGCAAATTGCCTTTATGTACCCAACACACACACACAAACCAGCTATGTGCAGCAGGACTCAGGTGACCATGTGTGTGTGTGTGATTTCTCTCTGATGCTTTTCCCGGTTGTAAAAAGCTTGTAGAACAAAATAAGCGTTAACTTCATTAGAGACCATAATCACCCACACTTATAAATATTCACATTATCCTCATCCACAACCCATAAATATTCATATTATTACCGTACAACACTTATGATGTATTACGCCATTACAGAAAGTTCACTCCATCCATATTTCCATCCATCACCTTTATTCAGCTCTCAGAGAGCATCGTCATCATCATTTTTGAGACTTTTATACAGCATTTTAGTGCTGTAATATATCACACTTACTCAGCACAGTTCACACACACACACACACGCACGCACGCACGCACAAGCTGAAAGAGCCTTTATTAATCTTCAGATCAAAGTAAATTCCCATCACACCAAGCGTTCCGTTGCCATGGAAAATGAGGCTGATTGCCGTGGTGATGTGGATGCCTGTTTGCATCAGTAGCGGATAACTACACTCTCTCTCTCTCTCTCTCTCTCTCTCTCTCTCTCTCTCTCAGAAGTATATTTTGTCTTTCCAAAGCATGAAAACAACATAGAAAATGGTTTAAAACAACTGAACAATTGAAATAGGATTCATATTATTTTATGTTATATTATATTACATACAGTGATAGATTTTTTTCTGGATTTTTGATGAATATGAAGTTCAAAAAGAAGTTCATTTATTTCAAATACAATTTTTGTAACATTATAAATGTCTTAACTGTCACTTTTGATCAATTTAATGCATCCTTGCTGAATAAAAGTATTATTTTCAAAAGAACAACATTTCTTATTATTATTCTCAAAAGTTCAAAAGAGCAGCATTTATTTAAATTAGAAATTAGAATTTTATAGAGGCAATGCCGTAAATTCATTTATGTGACTTTTGATGTGTTAAAGATTGTATATCAGAAATTATTTTGTTAAAAAAGATGATGTTTGATAAGCTTGTTTACTATTGTGTACAAGCTTACAGCAATGCTAATAGCCATTATAACTGCTATAGTGGGAACAGCAGTGTATATGTTAGTCATTCACGATGTAATGTTAGTCAAGAAATGGACACTGAATATTGTTGTATTGTTTTATTACAGTTTTCACCGCTACATGTTAATGAAGAAGTGTGACAGTAAATGATCAACCTTACTACGACTCTGTCTTCATTGGCGACGGTTTAACTTGGTGTTTAGTCAGTGTTTCAACACACTGCACAAGAACACTACAATGAATAACTTTTGTAGCTTTAATAAGGATTCATTTAAATTTTTTAGTTAAGAATATGCAGTAGGGATGGCTCGATACCACAATTTTGGCTTCGGTACAGTACCAAAATCTAATACCATAGTATTGATATTAAATCAATACCATACAGGGTCTGAATTTTGGCGCATAATTTTACTCATTCTCACAGGTTTCACGTTTATAAAGCAGGAAATTACCGCAAATGTTTCAGCAATACTGCGTCTCCCCTTTCTATTTCTCAAAATGACCAAAATTGCTTCTGGCTTCAAAAGACATTGTGTCTGCACTATAAGCAAGCTGCGCACTGCGATACAACACTTTATTCGCTTGTGTTTCGGACAGACTTCTAAAAGCTTTGTAAGTGGGCAAACCTGCAAAATCGGCAGTGTATCAAATACTTGTTCTCCCCACTGTACTTAAAATATTTAAGTTTGATTGCATTACTTATAAAATATTAGTAGATTCTACTATTTGTGGACATAATTTGAATGTGAATAAATTTACTTTAAATGGACTCAGATTATGAAGTTTTACTCCTGACCACGCCTCCCACACACTGGTTTGGTGCTGTGAGTCAGGTAATGACGCCATTTTATATTGTGGTGTGTGTGAATTCAAGGAGCTGTTGATGAGAAGTTGGAACATTTGTTTTAGCAAGTTCTACGGACATTTTCCCCAACATTTACCTTTTTGTTGTTTCTTTGCTCCCAGAGAGACTGTTTGTGAGCAGTGAAAAACATTGTTTGTTTAAACAGCGGGACATTTTCCTCCGGTGAGCAAGCTAGTTTTCTCACTCGCGTGCAGTGTGTCCGCATGTCCGCCGCGCTTGAACCCCTGACCGGCTAGTTCGACGGACGTTTTTCCGTCTTTTCCCTTCTATTGTTTGTTTTTCACTCGATAAGCTGTTGTTGAGGGTGTAAACTTAGTTTGAACCTCTGGTCAGCACCGAACACCGCGGCCGCGCTTCCAGCTGAGGAGTGAGGATGGCGGCGCGAATATATGGTAAGTGCAATAATTTAACGTTTTATTTCGACACGTCTATTGATTGAAAGAGTAAGTTAAAGTTAATTAACGGGTTGAATACAAAACGGATGGATGTACTCCTGTTTTTTCTAGGTTCATAGCCCTCTTAACGACAGACTATCTTGTTTTGTGTTGCAGGTCAAGAAGAGATGCTTTGGAAATGTAAGTATTGCCCTCATAACTGTGAAAACAGAGCACAGCTTTTTAAACATTATAGGCTCAAACATGGAAATTATACAAGAACAGAACAATTTCCTTGTTTACATCCGGAATGTATGTACATTTATATCACTTCATGAACAATATGTACACTTATGCCGCCTTCACACAAAAACTCCAGATCAGCAGTATGTCATGTGGGTTTACTGAGACCTGTTCTGAGGCTGATTATTATATCAACCTGCATACTGCACAGTGCACAATTACATGTAAGCCAAGTCAGGTGCCATTATAAAGACTATAACTTTAATGTTTGCTCCTTACAGAAAAGTTGTCAACGCAAGCCTGACATCAGCCCAGATGGTACTTCAATGGCCAGCTCTTTCTATAGTAAACCAGGTATGTATTGGTGCATTGACACCATGTTGCAATTACCATAATTATGAGATTCCAGCTTGTAAAAAACTTTCACGTTCTCATAGAAATAACCTGTAAACTGGGAATTTTACTACTTGTATAACTGTACCACCTCCTACTGTACAACTGTACCACCTGACTGCTGGGGATTAATTTAGCTGTTGATAGTGTTGCCATAGAAATGCGTAATTCCCAGTCCAAGGACATGATCAGCTTGGAGTAGAATGTCACATGTTGTCATCTTGGAATTACGATAATTATGACATGGTGTGAACACAGCATATGACTGAGTATTTGACAACAGCACTATCTGTCGCTATTATAAATGGTAATATCTTTGTCAATCTTTTTCTTCCTCTGTTAGGTTGCAACTGACAAGGACTTATATAGGCAAACTCCAGTGAGAATTTTCTACGTTGATCAAGAAGGCCATCAGCGAAACCCATCTAGAGTGAGGATCATCTTGGTCGTCGAAAAGAATGTTTGGTGATGGATGAACTGATCAACCTCAGGACTTCTGTGTCCTTTTTCCCGGACTGATTTACGCCCTGCAACTGGACAACAACTGTATGAAAACTACTTTATATTTTATTCAGCAGGTAATGCTCAACCTAGGAAAAGGTGAGCTGACACCTAAAATTGAATACTACCAATATTGTGAACTCAGGAGTGTATTTGTTTGTTTGTTTGATATAAAGCACAGTTAAAACAACATAATGTTGATGTAGTGTAAACAAACTATATAGTTTTGATGCAATTTGTTGTGATTCTGATAGACTGTCCATGTGCTTAACAATAAGCTGATTTGATAAAACTAGTTTTTTTTTCATATTTTATAAGGAAAATGTTTTCAGGACATGAGAAATTCATGTTTTGTTGTATATGTTTTGGAATTGAATTGAAATAAAACAGAACATTTTATGAATGTACCTTTTATTTGCTTTTTTGCCTTAATTTTCTAGTTTAACAAATTAAAAAATAAAACAATTCATATAAACTTAACTAGCTTAGTACATTGAACTTAAATATACTATGTGTAATAATTACAAAGTAATTGATATTACAAAACATTTTAAGTTAAATGAACTCAAATTTTTAAGTTCACATTACTTAATTTTTTTAGGGCAACCAGTTTGCTCAAATTTTTTAAGTAAATTCAACTTATCCGGGTTAACAGTGTGGGGTGTTGATGGACTAGAAAAGCATAAAACATTCTAATCCATCTGAATAATAATAAAAAAAACATTACTGCTGTTGCATCTTTTTATTTATAACAACAGCATATTACAGGGGACTCTATCAACTCCCCATAAATATAAGCTTAAATATAAGCATTCATTTTAAACTACAGTTTTAAAAGGTTTCTGTGTTGTTTGATAGGCTGAAGAGAACGGAACACGTTGGAATATTCGCTGGAATACGCAAACATTGTCAGAAAAATAAACAAAACTGCGAAAACATCAGCGCAGTTACCGAGTCCATCTCATCTGGCATGTAATCAGAATTTGTTGGTCTCTTGATTATGAAATACCTGCTGACGGAGTGCTGTTTTTATCTGTGCGTTTACACAGAACGTCTCTCGCGGAGATAATAATTAATTTCCACAGAGCTGTAATTATTTAGATGTTTATTAGCGAAATAAAGGTTATATGGTAGATGTTAATATAATTTTAGGAGTCTTAAACGAGTAATAGTGCCCCCCTACTGTGTAACAGTGAAAACAAAGAAATCATCAATGGCAGGGAAGCGGTTTCTCTTAAAAGACGAGATAACAAAAGACAGAAAAAAAAAAAAAAAAACTCACGGCTATTTACTGAATAACTTTAATAAGGGTTAATCTACACTCACCTAAAGGATTATTAGGAACACCATACTAATACTGTGTTTGACCCCCTTTCGCCTTCAGAACTGCCTTAATTCTACGTGGCATTGATTCAACAAGGTGCTGAAAGCATTCTTTAGAAATGTTGGCCCATATTGATAGGATAGCATCTTGCAGTTGATGGAGATTTGTGGGATGCACATCCAGGGCACGAAGCTCCCGTTCCACCACATCCCAAAGATGCTCTATTGGGTTGAGATCTGGTGACTGTGGGGGCCATTTTAGTACAGTGAACTCATTGTCATGTTCAAGAAACCAATTTGAAATGATTGGAGCTTTGTGACATGGTGCATTATCCTGCTGGAAGTAGCCATCAGAGGATGGGTACATGGTGGTCATAAAGGGATGGACATGGTCAGAAACAATGCTCAGGTAGGCCGTGGCATTTAAACGATGCCCAATTGGCACTAAGGGGCCTAAAGTGTGCCAAGAAAACATCCCCCACACCATTACACCACCACCACCAGCCTGCACAGTGGTAACAAGGCATGATGGATCCATGTTCTCATTCTGTTTACGCCAAATTCTGACTCTACCATCTGAATGTCTCAACAGAAATCGAGACTCATCAGACCAGGCAACATTTTTCCAGTCTTCAACTGTCCAATTTTGGTGAGCTCGTGCAAATTGTAGCCTCTTTTTCCTATTTGTAGTGGAGATGAGTGGTACCCGGTGGGGTCTTCTGCTGTTGTAGCCCATCCGCCTCAAGGTTGTGCGTGTTGTGGCTTCACAAATGCTTTGCTGCATACCTCGGTTGTAACGAGTGGTTATTTCAGTCAAAGTTGCTCTTCTATCAGCTTGAATCAGTCGGCCCATTCTCCTCTGACCTCTAGCATCAACAAGGCATTTTCGCCCACAGGACTGCCGCATACTGGATGTTTTTCCCTTTTCACACCATTCTTTGTAAACTCTAGAAATGGTTGTGCGTGAAAATCCCAGTAACTGAGCAGATTGTGAAATACTCAGACCGGCCCGTCTGGCACCAACAACCATGCCACGCTCAAAATTGCTTAAATCACCTTTCTTTCCCATTCCGACATTCAGTTTGGAGTTCAGGAGATTGTCTTGACCAGGACCACACCCCTAAATGCATTGAAGCAACTGCCATGTGATTGGTTGATTAGATAATTGCATTAATGAGAAATTGAACAGGTGTTCCTAATAATCCTTTAGGTGAGTGTATATTTATACAGTGAAGACTATGCAGTGATATTTTACATTTGATTACTATTTCTGTAGCCTACCTGAAAATCTAGTTTAGACCTACATGAAAAACCTGAAAAGAACTGTTTTTCGTTTGTATGTTTGTTCTGTTGTATTTATGTACAATGTATGTATATTATGTACATACTGTATTATATAAACAGTACCAGTCAAAAGTTTGGACACCAATGGGAAAGTGTGTTCAAACTTTTGACTGGTACTGTACTATAATATACACATAAAGAATATCGGCTGATATATCGGCATCGGAATTTTTTTACTTCCTTATATCGGTATCGGCATCGGCTCCCAAAAACCCATATCGGTCGGGCTCTAGTTTATTTCATTACTGACGGTTTACTTGTCTCTTTTGTAAATTCAATTCAAAGTTTAAATCAAGCTTGTGCTTTCTGTAAGCTACTGCAATACCACATTGTAAAAACACAAATACATTGAGTGAGCATGAGATTTATTTAAAAAAAATATGTTTAAAAATGCCCCCCTCCCCCAATTCCCCCCTCAAATTAAAAAAAGCCCCCTATAAGAGTCACCTAAGGGGGGAATTTCCCCAAATTTTCTGAAACGAAATTCAGGCCCTAAACACGGATGTGAACATTAAGATTTTCTGTTAAAATGTTTATAAAAGTTTATATTTTATATCCTGTAATTGGACACTGTTTCTTTTCAGTTTTTCATCATTTTTAATGATGTTTTAGCTACTTTTCAGTTCTTTTCAAGACATTGCGTGGTTTCTATTTGTGTCATGTTGAAATACACTCCACATATCTGTATTGCTTAACTGCTGCTAGCTAGAAGTGGGTCTTTAGTTTATTTGTGTTTTTTTTAGTTCATCGAGAGCTGTAGCAGAGTTTCAGTTTCTTGTGTGATTTTTCTTTTTAATTCTCGTGGATCAAACTGCGCTGCTAATTCAGAGCACAGCAGCGAATCACAGCGTCTCCTTTATTGAAATATTCTCATACTGGCCTCCTTTTGATTTTTCTCTTCTCTCTGATGAAGTTTGCTTCACAATCACTATGTAAAGTGCTCCGCCGCCGCGTCCGTGGCGCACAAATGTGTTGATCTGACAGAATAAAACATCCTTTAACAGCACCTCCCTTCCAATCCTGCTGAATTTGTGCATGTAATATGACATTTACTGTATAACTGATCAGACGTTGCAGAATAATTCAGTGACAGTCTTTTTTCAGTTCAGCATGTGTAGCAGAAATGGTGGCATTCAGTTTTTCAGTTCAGCTTGGCCTGTAATTGGTTAGGAAGTGTTTTATGCAGTAGCTGAAACTGCATGCCTAAATCTCCTTTAATTATTTAATAAATCTTAGATGATAAAATGTAATTGACAGCTGTGGATGACATTAGAGTAGTCAACCTGATTTTATTAAAGTAACTGCATCAGCTTAATTATCATGGGCTTCTGCGGCTGAATGTTTTTAGCAAATCCCTGTATGTGGTTTTTCAAATTGATTTTTTCATGCCTCCTAATCTTTGTCACAACTAAAAACATTCAGTCTCACAAAAATATGATTTGAACTATTTTGCATATTTGTTAAGTCTGCCACATATTATTTCTGACACAAAGTGAAAGCTAATTTTAAAAATGATGAACAATTATGGAAACTCATGAATATGATGTTAACACTTTAACTTTAACACTTTAACACTGCATTTTGTTTAAAGCATACTGGGATTTAGTTAATTTATTAACTTTTATTTATAAACCGTTTATATAATTATTTGGCAAGATCTGCCAAATTCAAGGAAAAGGAAATGATATATAACATTTTGTTTGGTAATTTATTAATTTAATGAATTTTATTTAATTTAATTCAAGGAATGTTGCAAGTAAACTAAACAATTTAGTATATATTGGTCTGATGTGTTTATTGTAAATGTATTTTTCATTAAATACATCCTGAGATTAGTATTATTTAAAAATACCTGTAGGGATCTCGCCAAAATGGTAAAAACGGCCCTGGTTTGAATTTATAATGTTTGGTTCAGTCTGACTCTGCTGAATCTGAAAAGCTTTAAGTGCTTTGAACTGCACAGTCACATAAAGACCGTCTGACATTTTATTTTTTTTATATAATCAGTTATTTCTTTTTGCCTTGATTTTACTTAAACCACTTCAAAGGAATGTTCTTGTTTTTTTAATACAAGTTGTACAACACATGCCTTTGTGGCATGATGTCCATTATCATTCGACTATCAACTATTTTCAGACCTTTTTCTAAGTACACTACTGTTTCAAATTTGGGGGTTGGTAAAAAATACTTTTTTTTCAATAAGGATGCATTAAATTTATAAAAAGTAACATCTATAATGTTAAAAAAGATTTCTATTTGAAATAAATGCTGTTTTATTCATCAAAGGTTCCTGAAAAAAAGTGTATCACTGTTTCTACAAAAATATGAAGCAGCACAACTGTTTTCAGCATTGATAATAAGAAGAAATGTTTATTGAGCATCAAATCATCATATTAGAATGATTTCTGAAGGATAATGTGACACTGAAGACTGGAGTAATGATGCTAAAAATTCAGCTTTGATCACTGGAATAAATGACATTTTACAATATATTCAAATAGAAAACATCTATTTTAAATTTTAATAATATTGTACGGTATTTTTTATCAAATAAGTGCAGCCTTTGTGAGCATAAGATACTTCTTTAAAAAACATTTTAAAATCTTACAGTCCCCAAGCTTTTTGTCACGGTTCTATGTTTGGACTTTGTTTCCCTATTTCCCGCCACTAGTTTGTCACCTTGGTTACTCATTTGATTAGTCATTCTGTTCAGTTGTGTCCTTATATTTAAGTCCTTGCGTTTCATTTGTGTTTTCATTGCGGTTGTTACTCTGCCTGCCCGTTTCTGAGTAAAGGTCCTTGCACACTGAGTCCGAAAGTTTTGCACGTTAAAAAATAAATACGACCTCATGTTGTGTCAAACACGTTTACACGCTGCCTCCGAAAATTTCGTCCGATCGGGTTCAATTTTCTGCGTTTTTCGCATCCATAGCAAGCATTTTGAGAGGTGTTTTGACAATTCAGAAACACCGTACAAGCGGCAAACAGTTTTGTGTGTCTGTGTGTCCATACCTTAGACATACTGCCAGTCTCTGTTCAGGATCAATTGGTTCATGGAAATTGGTGGTCTTCTTTTTAATATGTGGCTCCAGTATCGCTAGCAAAGCATAAAACTGAGCCACTGACATCCTGAAGTAAACTTTGAATCGCTCAGGATAATCCCGCAGCTCCTTGATAAGGAGGTCAACAAAATCATCCTCATCGCTTGAACACTTCATTTTGTATTGTTATGCGAATTTTTCCGCAATGGATTAATTAATACGCATCGGACTCAGTGTGCAAGGTTTCTGTGCTTGACGAATTTTTAGGATGGCGAATACGAAAAAACGCATACGAAAATTTCGGACTCAGTGTGCAAGGACCTTTACTCCATGTGGATTATTCATTAAAGACTGTTCATCTTCTTCCTTGTGTATGCTAAACTGATGTGTTTTGCCACTTTTGAATGGTAGTAGTGAACAATTTGTGATATATTTTTATATAACTAAGTAATATTGTGTTATGGTCATTTGAAATGTTTGTATGCTGTTCTGCCCACTTGCCTTGGCAAGTTATATTGGTTGTATCTTATAACACTGATACATTTGTTTGACACTATAGGGCACCAGTAGCAGGATGCAGAGTTGGGTAATATCCCAAAACATGTCATACTAAATCTGCCTATGAAATCCCACAACTCTTTAATCGATTTACAGCAGAGTGTCAGTGGAAGTTTTATAAAGTCTGACAGAAAGAAACTTCACAAATACACTGTAACGAAAGACGTCAAACACTGATGGATTGACTTAGATTTAGGATTTGCATTGTCAATGATGTCTAAGCATTAGAGAACTATGTTTTTTGTGGGTTCAAGTAAATGAAAACATGAGTGTGTGGACAGAGGGAAGCTGTTTGGATGTGAAGTGCTGGATTCAGTGCGTATGTTGAGCAAAGCTCCAGAGGACAATCAATGAGGTGAAGGACTTAAGTTCTGCTGAGCCTGTGTGTGTGTGTGTGTGTGTGTGTGTGTGTGTGTGTGTGTGTGTGTGTGTGTGTGTGTGTGTGTGTGTGTGTGAAGGCTCTAATAAGGTACAGTGCACAGAGACCTGCACTGCTGTAGATCGTCTGCTGTGTGTATGTTCGTATGTGTCATTTTGAATGACAGGGAACAAATTACAGAAGCAACAGGAAATAGCGGTACTGATTCGAGGACTTCAGGCTGGTAAAGGTTACTGCAGTAACTCATATTTCCTCAGAGCAGCATATCAGTTCACAGAAACATCACAACAATAACAATTCTGTTTCATTGGATATTTCTTCACAATAAGGTCCCATTAGTTCACGTTAGTTAACTACATTAGGTAACAAACTAACTATGAAAAATACTTCTAAAGCATTTATTAATCCTAGTTCATGATAATTTCAACATTTACCAATACATTATTCAAATCTGTTGATATTTTTAATGGACCTGAGCAATGTTCCCTTCTAAGCTGCGCATGTGCGCAGATGCGAAATGTGGGGAGAAATCCATTTGATTGTAGTTTAAATAAGAAATAATTGCAGTGCTCTGTTCAACCACTGTAGAGTTAGTATCGCTATAGTGTTAGAACCGGTGAATGCGGTTTACAGCCAGGTTTCATAAAAAGAGAATGATGACGCGTGTGAGCGGCAGTGAGTCATGTTTGCGGTCCAAATAGCTCAATATGAGATGCAACGTGAAACGCAAAGACGTGAAATAAAACGTCATCATGTTTTAAAGAAGAGTGGCTTGATTAAGTGGTGGAAATAACGGTTGATGAGCACAGCACAACCACAGACATTTACAGTTACACACCCACCACAAGTGTAGCGTGCAAACTCTAAACACCTCAGTAACACACGTCAGTTTAAATAGATTTGTGTGTGGTTTGGGTTTCAGGGATGTTTAGATTCACATGTTCCCTTGAACATATTTAGCTATTAGATCTATTTAATTACTTCAGTTTGTTTTTTTTGTTTTTTTTAAACAAATTGAAGCATTTAAACTGATATAATGTATCAGTTTAAATACTTCAATTAGTTTTTATATTATATTATAGGCTATTATAATTATATAATATTGTAAGCCTAATAAAGAATTGATCTATGAGGGGTCGAGGATGTCGTTACGGTTGACCCAGGAACGTTCCTCTGGGCCGTAGTCCTCCCAGTCCACGAGGTACTCAATACGGGGACCCCGTCGTCGGGAGTCAAGGATCGCCCGCACCCGGTAGATGGCTTCTTCCTCAACAACGTCAGGAGGAGGAGGTACCGCATCGTCACCAGGATCTGTGGAAGGAGAGGACAAGGGTTCAGTGTGGGGTTTCAACAATGACACATGGAATGAAGGTGAGATACGGTACTGTGCAGGGAGGTTGAGATGGTAGGTGACCTCGTTGAGCTGCCTCTGTATCGTGAATGGATCTATGTACCGGGGACTCAGCTTTCGGCAGGGCAGTCGGAGACGGATGTCCCGTATTGAGAGCCACACCTTCTGGCCAGGTTGGTAACAAGGAGTGGGACCCCTTCTGGTGTCAGCTTGTATCTTGTGTCTCCGAACTGCCTGCTGGAGATGGACATGAGCTGAGTCCCACACTCTCTCGCTCTGCTGGAACCAGTGGTTGACAGCTGGAACCTCTGAGGGCTTACCCGACCAGGGAAAGAGAGGAGGTTGGTAGCCCAGGATACACTGGAACGGGGTGAGCCCAGTGGTGGTCTGCCGGAGGGAATTTCGTGCATACTCGGCCCAGGGTAGGTACTGGCTCCAGCTGTCCTGGTTCCGGTGGCAATATGACCTCAGGTGTCTCCCGACTTCCTGGATTTTGTGCTCAGTTTGGCCGTTGGTCTGTGGGTTGTAACCAGAGGACAGGCTGACTGACACTCCTAGGAGCTTGAAGACATGCCACACTCGGGAGATGAACTGTGGTCCACGGTCGGACACAATGTCTTCTGGAATACCAAAATGAAGGAACACATTGTGGAATAGGGCCTCGGCAGCTTCGAACGCAGTGGGCAGGCCTTTAAGGGGTATGAGTTTACATGCCTTGGAGAAACCTTGGTGTGTCCACGGTCGGCGAGGGATAGATAAAGGGACCAGTTTACCTTCAGGGAGCCTCCTAGGAGTGTTGGTTGACGGACCATTGGATAGGGCTAACGATCATGGCTGGAGGGAGGACAGGTTCAGGATCTGAGGTCTCAGGATTGGGTTGATACGAATGGGATCCAATGGGGTCTTATCCAATTCTTGATAAGGTGTCTTATCCAAATCGCAAGGTGAGGGGTGCACTAAGCAGACTATAGTTGTGGATGAAGCGACGATAGAAGTTCACAAACCCCAGGAAACGTTGGAGCTCCTTCACGGTAGTGGGTAAGGGCCAGCTTCGGATGGTCTCCACCTTCCTCTGGTCCATCTGGATGCCGTGTTGGTCGATGACATAACCCAGGAACTGCACAGATGGGATATGGAACTCGCTCTTCTCCAGCTTGAGGTACAGGTGGTGTTGGCGTAGCTTCTCGAGGACCTGGGAGACGTGTTGGCGATGTTCGGCCAGGTTCCGGGAGAAAATGAGGATGTCATCTATGTAGACTACTACAAAGCGGTGGAGGAACTCCCGGAACACCTCATTCATATAGTTCTGGAACACGGAGGGAGAGTTGGACAGGCCATATGGTATGACCCGGTATTCATAGTGACCTGACGGTGTGATGATGACGCTTGCTGAACACATCCTGGAACGCCCGGTATTCAGAAGGAATTTACACGTGGTGACTGGTTTCAGGACTTTCAATGGAAGTGGAGAGGAGAGGAAGGACTTCGGAGTCGGGAGAAGAGGGCCGGAGAGTCACAGAAAATTTCTTGATTGGAGAAACAGTTTTGGAAGCATTCTTCACTCCACTTGAGGATCTCACCCGTGCTCCATTGGATGTTAGGCTGGTGTTGCGTGAGCCAGGGGCGTCCCAGGATGATGTCCGCGGTAGAGCCTTCCAGCACCATGAACGTGATTTCCTCTGTATGCAGACAGCCTATGCGGAGCGTCAGTGTGGGGGAGTAATGCCGGATGTGGCCACGGCCCAGCGGTTTTCCTTGGATAGTATGGACACGGAGATCCTGTTGGCAGCATTTACGATGGACGTTCATCTTTTGGATAATTTGGGGGCTGATGAAGTTCCCTGTGGAGCCGGAATCGATGAGGGCTTGTGCTGAAATACAGACATTAAGGAGATACATCGTGGTTCTGGTGAGAGATGCTATACGGGCAGGTAGTTGGATGGTACTCACCGCTGGGCGTGGTGGCCGGATGGGACAGGCGGCGATGACATGATCCTCTCCCCCACAGTACAGACAGAGATGGTGTAATATTCTTCTCTGACGCTCCGCACGAGTCAGGCGATTAAAATCCACTTGCATGGATTCTGGTGCTGGAAGGGCGACAGATGGTGAGGCGGGCAGAGGATTGGCAGTGGGCATATGAAGAGTGCATGCAGAATAGCGTTGAGCCACACGGATGGTTTTTTGGATCAGGTTTTCAAGCCCCATAGTATCATCGTACACGACCATTAACTGTTTCACATGAGGATTTAGACCCTGTCGAAAGGCTGTTATAAGCGCAGATTCAGTCTCTTCACCTTGGCGAATGTGGTAGAGTTTGTCATGTACAGCAAGATCGGCGGTGCTTTGACCGAACACCTCCCGGAAGTGATTGAAGAAGGCAGCGATAGAAGCGGTTACGGGAGCATTAGATTCCCAGAGTGGTTGAGCCCATTGTAATGCTCATCCCGAGAGCAAGGAAATCACAAACGCCATGCGGGCGCGTTCAGTGGGGAAGAGTTGAGACTGGGCTTCCAGGTAGAGTGAGCACTGCAGAAGGAACCCAATGCAATCCTCCGCCGCGCCGGAGAATGTCGCTGGTTGGGCCATGGGACTGACAGAGGCAGCTGGTGAAGAAGCAGCGGGTGCTGGGTGCAGGAGTGCATGGCGGGCGGCGTGCACGAGATCCGTAGGGACTGTGGGAGAAGTGCTGGTGGATGACGGTTGTAATGAAGATCGCACAGCTTCGACCAGGGTGGCGAATGGATTCGGCGGGCGATCTCCGCCTCTGTCCATGGCGCTCTGCATGAGGTCTGGTCTTCTGTCACGACACAGACGGAGGCAGAGGATGAGGTGAACTTTCTAATATTCAGATGAGTATTAGAAACAAGCACTTCTGGACAGTCACTTAGCTGTAGATAATGGAGTTTGTCGTTTGCAGGGAATGGAGAACACGAGGGCCGAGGAACTGGAGACGAGGAAGATTTGGAAGAAGACGGTGGATACTCAGGTGAGTAGCGGGTAAGGAGTCCAGGTACGTATGACGAGACCAGACACTGTAGTGAAGGCAGTGTGAGTCTATATAGTGTCTGTGATGATGAGGTGCAGGTGCCAGTGATCAGTATTCAGGGGATTGTGAACGAGTGGGCGGAGCGTGGAGATCTGGTGACGATGCATGGACGTTGGTGGGTGTTGGCGGTGACTCTGTGACAATACTGAAATTGTACACATGCATTTTATTTCTCGACTGTTTATATTCACTTAACACAACCGACTGTGTTTATTAGGATACTTGCCAAGATGGCCATTTTGACAGTTTTGTGTGAAATTGTCCGTTCAAGCGCAAGAAGATGTGAAAGAGAGCTCAATTCAGTATTCGCGCGCTGTCAAATGCGGCTCACGGATGCTTCGGATGTACAGTTTGCGCACACAAAATATCTCACACCGCGCACGCGAGTTATCTTTTATGTCTTGAATGTTTAAATTGGCAAGGCTTAAAAATGCATGCAAATGATAAACTTTCATGACGACGTAGCACTGGTCCGATTGGGACAGTGAAAGTTCTGTCAACGAGCCCTGCATGTGCTCTCTCTTCCTCTCTCGGTGAGTGCGTGCGTGTGTGAGAGAAAGCGACAGAGGGCTCTCTCAGCCAGGCGACGGTGTGTAAAGGCAATTAAATTATATCTGTGCTTATTTTTTGCCTCTTAACTCAATTACAGGCGCCTGTAATCGTACAATTTACTAGCCATTGGCTAAAGACATTTTTTAGTCGCCTCTCTGGAAATTTGGTCGATATCCGAGTGATTTTATCACATTGTAGAGGGTTGGTATGTTTTACCATAAAATACTATTTCAGTTTTTCTACTTCAAAATTTCATGTTTAATTCAGTGTTACTTGCCATTTCTTTGCAATTGTTTATGAAATTTACTAGCCGTTTCTGACTGAAAATTGTTTCTACACCAAATTTCTTTCAGTGTAGATGATGACGACACAATCTTCATTTATGTTTAAACTATCCCTTCAAGTTTTCTGAGCAATACAATTGTTCTATTTTAGGAAGAGATGGGTGTTATGTTGTAAAATGGTTGCAGTGATGTTGATAACATTTTCAAGTGTCGCAGTGTATTGCCTTTCTGTGAGCCTCACTCTGTTACTGGGTAAAACACACACACACACACACACACACACACACACACACACACACACACAACCTATTAACATTTGTACAGCTTTGCTCCCGCTATATAAAAGAAACAGTTTCAGCTGAAAGTGCCTGACATTTAAATGGTGCTTGAGGCCAATAACAGAGAGACAGATAGAGCTGTGTGTGAATGTGTGTGTGTGTGAGTGTGTTTTTCCCCTTCGGTGATCCTGGTTAAAAAGGCCAATCTGTATGTGTGATTCAGAACAAGTTTTGTTTCGTATGTGTGAGTGGCATTGATACAGTGGGGAGAACAAGTATTTGATACACTGCCGATTTTGCAGGTTTTCCTACTTACAAAGCATGTAGAGGTCTGTAATTTTTATCATAGGTACACTTCAACTGTGAGTGACGGAATCTAAAACAAAAATCCAGAAAATCACATTGTATGATTTTTAAATAATTAATTTTCATTTTATTGCATGACATAAGTATTTGATCACCTACCAACCAGTAAGAATTCCGGCTCTCACAGACCTGTTAGTTTTTCTTTAAGAAGCCCTCCTGTTCTCCACTCATTACCTGTATTAACTGCACCTGTTTGAACTCGTTACCTGTATAAAAGACACCTGTCCACACACTCAATCAAACAGACCTCTCCACAATGGCCAAGACCAGAGAGCTGTGTAAGGACATCAGGGATAAAATCAGGTCCCCCTGCTCAAGCCAGCGCATGTCCAGGCCCGTCTGAAGTTTGCCAATGACCATCTGGATGATCCAGAGGAGGAATGGGAGAAGGTCATGTGGTCTGATGAGACAAAAATAAGAGCTTTTTGGTCTAAACTCCACTCGCCGTGTTTGGAGGAAGAAGAAGGATGAGAACAACACCAAGAACACCATCCCAACCGTGAAGCATGGAGGTGGAAACATCATTCTTTGGGGATGCTTTTCTGCAAAGGGGACAGGACGACTGCACCGTATTGAGGGGAGGATGGATGGGGCCATGTTTTGCGAGATCTTGGCCAACAATCTCCTTCCCTCAGTAAGAGCATTGAAGATGGGTCATGGCTGGGTCTTCCAGCATGACAACGACCTGAAACACACAGCCAGGGCAACTAAGGAGTGGCTCCGTAAGAAGCATCTCAAGGTCCTGGAGTGGCCTAGCCAGTCTCCAGACCTGAACCCAATAGAGGGAGGGAGCTGAAAGTCCGTATTGCCCAGCGACAGCCCCGAAACCTGAAGGATCTGGAGAAGGTCTGTATGGAGGAGTGGGCCAAAATCCCTGCTGCAGTGTGTGCAAACCTGGTCAAGAACTACAGGAAACGTATGATCTCTGTAATTGCAAACAAAGGTTTCTGTACCAAATATTAAGTTCTGCTTTTCTGATGTATCAAATACTTATGTCATGCAATAAAATGCAAATTAATTACTTAAAAATCATACAATGTGATTTTCTGGATTTTTGTTTTAGATTCCGTCACTCACAGTTGAAGAGTCCCTATGATAAAAATTACAGACTTCTACATGCTTTGTAAGTGGGCAAACCTGCAAAATCGGCAGTGTATCAAATACTTGTTCTCCCCACTGTATGTGGCATTTATCAGTACTCTTAATCCTCCGCTGCTTCACAGGTGGCCTTGTGGACTCTGCGGCCATCCATCAACCTGTCCGTCAACCTGGGGTCACTATGACAACGAGCAGGGCGGGACGGCCTGCCTTCACAAACACTACCTGTCAGCTGAGTGATTGATGGATGGCAGTAGCCAATCAGAAATCAGTATCAGTGTGATGGATGTTTAATGTGCACATGATTTATGATTCAGTCAGAGTGTGTGTGCAGTCGTTTTCATGGATGACTTGAGACGTTTCTCAAGTAGGTGATAATCACAGAGCTATTTATTATTAGAAGCTGTAGAAGTGTTATTTTAGCGACTGTCCTGTGTGTGTTTATCAGGTGATAAGTGTTAATTAATTATGAGTTGAGACTATGTTTTTGCAAATGTGTGTGTGTTTATATTTGAGTGATTCTTCTACTGATAATCTTGAAAAAATAAACTTCTTGAAACAGTTTCATCCAAATGACATAACACTTTAGTTACCAGCCAGTTCACTTTGGATTAAGTAAATTGCATGGAAACAAGTTAAAACTCTCAATTACTAATTGGTTTGGTAACCTACTCTTTAAGGGGCTGTTTATGGAAAACTTTTTATGTGTTTTGGCTGTTCATTTACATTACAATGGCGTTTTGGGGCCCTAAAACACAAGCTTTTGAAAACAGTACCGCTATCTTCACCGTGTAAACAACAAAAACATGAATTTGTGAAAACGTTGACGTCATGCACATGCGTATTATGTGTTATCAGTCTATAAGCGAGTAGTGTTTCTTTACAAAGTGACATCACCACCTACTGGCCTGGCAGTACAGCGTTTTTTGCCGTTTTCGCGGATTCGTGTGAACTGGGATCATTTTGACAAAGTTGTTGTCTGTATGCGATAAAAGCAAAGGTCCCTTGTGATATATCTGTCTATATATATACACCGATCAGGCATAACATTATGACCACTGACAGGTGAAGTGAATAACACTGATTATCTCTTCATCACGGCACCTGTTAGTGGGTGGGATATATTAGGCAGCAAGTGAACATTTTGTCCTCAAAGTTGATGTGTTAGAAGCAGGAAAAATGGACAAGCGTAAGGATTTGAGCGAGTTTGACAAGGGCCAAATTGTGATGGCTAGATGACTGGGTCAGAGCATCTCCAAAACTGCAGCTCTTGTGGGGTGTTCCCGGTCTGCAGTGGTCAGTATCTATCAAAAGTGGTCCAAGGAAGGAACAGTGCTGAACCGGCGACAGGGTCATGGGCAGCCAAGGTTCATTGATGCACGCAGGGAGCGAAGGCAGGCCCGTGTGGTCCAATCAAACAGACGAGCTACTGTAGCTCAGATTGCTCAAGAAGTTAATGCTGGTTCTGATAGAAAGGTGTCAGAATACACAGTGCATCGCAGTTTGTTGCGTGTGGGGCTGCATAGCCGCACACCAGTCAGGGTGCCCATGCTGACCCCTGTCCACAGCCGAAAGTGCCAACATCGGGCACGTGAGCATCAGAACTGGACCACGGAGCAATGGAAGAAGGTGGGCTGGTCTGATGAATCACGTTTTCTTTTACATCATGTGGATGGCCAGGTGTGTGTGCATCTCTTAACTGGGGAACACATGGCACCAAGATGCACTATGGGAAGAAAGCAAGTCGGCGGAGGCAGTGTGATGCTTTGGGCAATGTTCTGCTGGGAAACCTTGGGTCCTGCCGTCCATGTGGATGTTACTTTGACACGTACCACCTACCTAAGCATTGTTGCAGACCATGTACACCCTTTCATGGAATTCCCTGGTGGCTGTGGCCTCTTTCAGCAGGATAATGCACCAAAAATGGTTCAGGAATGGTTTGAGGAGCACAACGAGTTTGAGGTGTTGACTTGGCCTCCAAATTCCCCAGATCTCAATCCAATCGAGCATCTGTGGGATGTGCTGAACAAACAAGTCCGATCCATGGAGGCCCCACCTCGCAACTTACAGGACTTAAAGGATCTGCTGCTAACATCTTGGTGCCAGATACCACAGCACACCTTCAGGGGTCTAGTGGAGTCCATGCCTCGATGGATCAGTACTGTTTTAGCAGCAAAAGGAGGACCAACAATATTAGGTCATAATGTTATGCCTGATCGGTGTATATAGTACAGTACAGTACAGTACAGTACACACACACACACACACGTATAGTAAGACAGTATTGAGACATACTACCACATCATATTATGACTTGATACTACAGACATTTAATGTTTACATCTAGCTACATTATTCACTTTTAGGTTAATACATTGCGTCTTCAGCCTTACTATTGACTCCTTTTTCTACTATTTAAAAGAAAACCATCACAAACTCCTTATCTTCTGTAGCGCTAGGTGTTGTGGGTACAGATAACATGCTAATCCTAGTGGCGTCTCATTACAATAACGTTGCTGTTATTATTATTGCTGCGCGTATGTGTTATTCCCCAGTTAGCCTGTTAGCTACTTTGAATTGCTCTTGTTTTCACCCTGTGATGCTCCCATTGGCCCTTTGACCCGGTTCCCATGGCGACTGTCATCTTGCACTTAACGCCAACACAACACGACTCAAACTGTTGATCTCTGTGCTTTTCATTCACGCTTCTTCGGCTTAAAGAGAGAGAGAGAGACCTGTGAGAGTGCTGTGCTTTAGAGGAAAACACTAATGTCTTAATGTCATCATTGTATTAAACACACACACACACGCTCAGCATTAGAGTCTGAAAGCTCCACTGTCCTTTCAACTTGCTGTTCTTCTCTCTCAGAATGACTGACTCATTTGTCAGCCGCTGTTTACTGTGATCTTTTGTTTATAGCGGTTGTTTGTGCTGTTGTTGTCATAATTACATGCTGTTGTTTGAAGCAGGGTTATTATAGTTAACTAAAACTATAAAAATTTAAATAAAATAAACATTAACTGAAATCAGATAAAATATAAAAAACTTAAACTTATTTTAGTTCATAGTTGCCAAACCAACATTTCTCATTTTCTTTTAGTTTAATCTGATGTATAAAAATAACTAAAACTGAAATAAAAAAGAATAACAAAAATATATAGACTTAATATATAGAACTAATAAATATGACAAAAAAACACAACAAAGTTACAAAAAAAGTAACTAGGCTAAATTTACTATAATAGTATTCATTTATAGTATTTCATAGAAAACAAAAATAAGTGTTTGGATGTTGCAAAACCAGAATCTTTACAAAACAGAATGTTTAATGTGCAGAATCAACTAAGTAATCCATTGCAATTCTTAACAAAAACTTTGATTTTTAAAAGAAGTCTCAGTAAAAACAGTAATATTGTGAAATATTATTACAGTTTAGAATGTTTTTTATTGTAATATATTGTAAAATGGAATTTATTCCTGTGATCAAAGCTGAATTTTCAGCATCATTGCTTCAGTCTTCAGTAGGGGTGTAAATCGGACAGTTAATCACGATTCGATACAATATCGATTCTCATAGCCAGCTATACGATATTTTCCGATACCTCAAAAAGTTCTGCGATACGATTACGATACGATTCGATTCAGGGGTATATCAATATTCCGATATTATGATATTTTGTGCCTATTTTACACAACCAGTTACATTTTTATTAACTCACAACTGCAACCAAAATATATAACATAAGTATTTATTATAGAATTTCACATCCTGCACCCTGATTGGGACATCCACAAATAAAAAATTCACAAAGTAATCTAATGACAGCTTATGACATGACAACAGTCAAGAAAGTATTTTAAGCTTCTGTGCTAAAATGTGTAATGTCAAAAAACTGATAAACAAGGGGAAAAAGTTATATATAAATACTATAAAATTAAAAAGACATTTCTTTTAAACGTATAGCGCAAATTTTTAATGAAGCAACAACATATTATAGGTAGGACAGAACAAGATATGCTATTAATATTCTTTTATTGTGCAAAAGTATTATAATATGAAAGGCTCCAATACAGAGTTGCACAAAGCACTTATCCACATCCCGTGTGCAGAATGATGCACTTGAAGCAACACAGCGTCACAGCGCTCCTATGCAGCAGTTTATTGAGCATTTTCTTTTAACAGTTTTAAATTTCAGTTACTGTGTGTGTGAAGAACGATTCATAGCGCTCTCTTCTCCTTATATGAAAAACCATAGACCTTTATCTACTGAAGCACAAAAATAAGTAAAAGAAGACTCAATTCAGTGGCCTATTTGTGCGCTGTTTGAGATGAGCGCGCACTGCTTTTTGCAAGACTTTAAACACGAGCAAATTATAAACTCTGGTGAAGATTCAGCACTGACCGGATTGGGACAGTGACAGTTCCAACGACTGTCCTGAAGGTCTTTCACAAGCTCTGAAAGGTAATTTAAACGAGAATGCACACGTTGGCGATAGTGCATAGATTGGCATTGTTTGAAAATGTGGAGAGTGTTAAAACAAATGTGCCTCTTAAATATATAAATAGCCTACAGGTATTGTTTTTTTAACGCGTTGCATCGATGCATCGTATTGTTAGACTTTAGATCGATGTATCGTTACTCCCCTAGTCTTCAGTGTCACATGATCCTTCAGAAATCATTCTAATATGATGATTTGCTGCTCAAAAAACATTTCTGATTATTAAAACACTAACTTCAAAATATTGTTCTGACATGTCAACTGGCTCAATCAATGGCACATGTTTTGGTTGGGAGTAGGGATGTGACGATACCAAAATTCCAGTAGTCAGTACCAATACCATTAAAATTTTACGGTTCTTGGTACCAATTTTGATACCACAGAAAAATCTGTTGGAACTATTTTACTATTTTATAAAAATATTACATTTAATTATTTAGGATGGTGATAATTATAATTCATATAAACATTTGAAGGCTACATGATGTTTAAAAGTAAAAATTGTTTATAAAAAGATGAAGTGAAAAATAAGCAACCCTCTACGCACACCTAATAATAATAATAATAATTATTATTATTATCATATTATTATTAGTGTTAGTATTATTATTACATTGAGATGTAGCTAAATATACTGTACAACAGTAGCCTAATATATTTGTTAATTTCTTCAAGTTAAAACAAACTTTTATTTTGATGGGCCGTGAAGACCTTTGAGTTTCTGTGGGTGTATGACGTATGATATGACGATAGTTTTTTCTCAAATGAAACGGTAAAATGCTGATGAAGTGACTCTCAGAGCGGCTCTGGAGATGAAGTTCATGCATTCATGTCCTCATATAGTGAGACAGCAGAGGCTGAAAACGGCACGAGCATCACACGTGCTTCAGTGTGTGTGTGGTAAACAAAACCCCGCGTCTGCGCCATTCACTCACACAGAGACACGCAGAACATGCAGGATTCATATTTAAATAGTCTTTTTGTGGTTAGTTAGTCTGAAGCCCTGCACTTAGATAAACACAAATGCGACTGAAGGCAGCTGCCTATTAGTGGGTACCGAATATACCCGGCACTCAGTACTGCCGGTGCTACAGAAATGCTGGTATCATCACATTTTCAAAGTTTCAGTACCGACTTGGTACCGAAGTACCAGTTCTTTTGACATCCCTAGTTGGGAGTACCTCTTTATCTGACCAATGGCAAAAACAAAGTGTTTGGGGAAAAACAATTACTTGTGCAATTGTCTTTGGTATGTCTAGTGGGGCAGAAACTACATTTAGCAGCTTCAAATGTGTATGTAGAATGAGATGTTGTTTGCTTCATGTTGTGTGTGATTTTAACTCTGATAGTTATTTTCTTCCATTCTCTCTGGGGTTTTGAAGCGTGTAAAGCAGATTTCCAGTCGGGCTGCTCACATTCTGCTACTTGCACAAATACAACAAACTCTTTTTGACAAAAAGAAACATTTGAAATGAAAGTGGACTCCAATTTGACCTAGCTCTCACTGTCGGTCTCTCTTTTATCTATTTGAATTGAACTGTTAGTTTATTGTTACTGTTCTGCACATGATATATAAATAATGTGTGTGACAAACTATGTCATATTCTTTTGATAAATATCTACTATGTAAACCACATTTTCCTTGAAATCATCAGGCAAATATAAAAACATCTTAGACATGGCAATAACTGCAAAACTTACATCGAACTGTTTCTGTTTCTCTTTTTCTCTCATTCATGCTCTAATGGCTTCACTCTATTCTCATCATCAGGTAAGTGTTTTTACACTTTAATGCATTGTGTGTGGGTGTGTGTGTGCACAGAGAGAGATGCAGTAATGCAGCATTTGTGTATTTGTAGATTGTGCAGCTTTGTTGTTTTCAGGACGTCTCTGCACTTTTACTGTCTCTCATGATTATGATGTGCTTTTAGACACTGCTGCAGGCAGTTCTTAGATTTATTTTACCTTCCCTAGAAAGAGTCTAATCAACAGACTAGTAAATTAGTCCATCCAACTAATAAGTCCCACTCATTTGCTCATTGTGTTTGCCAAGCTTTCAAAGCAGAGGTCTACGTTACTGTGGTAATGGCTGGAAATTTCTATTTTCTGGTTTTCAGAGAATACACAGAGAATACATACATTCATTTTTTCATATAAAATTAATAATCCATATGAAACAGTGCTCACTTCCTTGGAAGTTTGCTGAGGCGTCCTATGCTTCCTGGTCAAGAGTTTTTGTTCTATTATGTATGAAATGACATAACATTGGAGACGGACATTTAGAATTTCATATTATTCTATTACTGCGCATTTCATCATCTGGTTTGTGTCTGCTTTTACTGGTTTGCATGTTTTGTGGCCTGAAATGTTTCTTTAGGTATGAGCATTTTTGAAAGAAAGTAGTATGCATTATGTACTGTATTAGGGCTGTCACTATTCCTCGATTAAATTCGAGTACTTGATTTTAAAGTCCCCGTGAACCGGAAGTTGCAACCGACGTTATTTCAGCGTTGTGACGTATTTCCAAGTGAAACGGAATATTGAATAGAGGGCGGGGTTTTATTTTACCGCACCTCCTCTCCATCCCTCGCTTATAGAAGGGAACGGCCATTCCAGAGCAGAAGCAAATTTTCAGATTTTGTTTAAAGATTACCATGACAAACAATTTAATTTTTTTCTGTGTATTAACCACATGACTAGTAATGTGCACTAACAAAGTAAATATGGTAAATTTTGATTTCATTTCAATTTAAAAAATGCTTGATTGCAATTTACCCGTGTCCAGTAACTGGCAAAATACCGGATGTATAGCACAGAGTGGTGGGACAGGAAAGTTTGGGATTAGAATCAGAATTAAGTGAGAATTATTTTATATTCAAATAATAGAGTGCCAGTTTTGTGTTGGTGTGGTAAGACATGTTTTAGAAGTTCAAAGGTGTGCGAGCAGGTTGTTGTTTATTGTGTGAAAAACAGTTTTTTTTTTAAGCTGAATGGTGTAATGCGTGTTCTCTGATCTCAGAGAGTTCTTCCCGGCTGAAATTCAATTTTAACAAACATCAAATACAGAAACCAGAGTGTGTAGGAACAGCGTGTAGTTTTAAATTCGTGTTTGAACACATTGAGACTGTGGCCGAGAATTCAAATGAGATGAGAGCTGAACAAGTGTGTTTGAAAGAGAATGGACATTAATTTTAGCACAAATAAAGCTGTAAAGCTGTAGTAAAGCAAGTAAAGCTGTATATTGATCAATCTGAGGCCAGAACAGTCTGCTTTATAATCTAAGATACACACACACACACACACACACACACACACACACACACACACACACACACACACACACACATACACATATACATACACACACAAACACACACACACACACAATATATATATATATATATTTAAATAGTGCATCCGGAAAGTATTCACAGCGCTTCACTTTTTCCACATTTTGTTATGTTACAGCCTTATTCCAAAATGGATTACATTCATTATTTTCCTCAAAATTCTACAAACAATACCCCATAATGACAACGTGAAAGACGAACACGACACTCAAAATTGAGCTCAGGTGCATCCTGTTTCCACTGATCATCCTTGAGATGTTTCTAGAACTTGATTGGAGTCCTGTGGTGCTTTACCTGTGGTAAATTCAGTTGATTGGACATGATTTGGAAAGGCACACACCTGTCTATATAAGGTCCCACAGTTAACAGTGCATGTCAGAGCACAAACCAAGCCATGAAGTCCAAGGAATTGTCTGTAGATCTCCGAGACAGGATTGTATCGAGGCACAGATCTGGGGAAGGGTACAGAAAAATTTCTGCAGCATTGAAGGTCCCAATGAGCACAGTGGCCTTATCATCCGTAAATGGAAGAAGTTTGGAACCACCAGGACTCTTCCTAGAGCTGGCCGCCCGTCCAAACTCTCTCTCTGGGGGAGAAGGGCCTTAGTTAGGGAGGTGACCAAGAAACCCGATGGTCACTCTGACAGAGCTCCAGCGTTTCTCTGTGGAGAGAGGAGAACCTTCCAGAAGAACAACCATCTGTGCAGCACTCCACTAATCAGGCCTGTATGGTAGAGTGGCCAGACGGAAGCCACTCCTCAGTAAAAGGAACATGACAACCCCCCTGGAGTTAGTCAAAAGGCACCTGAAGGACTATCAGAGCATGAGAAACCATAAAGGAATGTTTTTCAGAGGCAGGAACTGGGAGATTAGTTAGGATCGAGGGAAAGTTGAATGCAGCAATGTACAGAGACATCCTTGATGAAAACCTGCTCCAGAGCACTCTGGACCTCAGACTGGGGCGACGGTTCATCTTCCAACAGGACAACGACCCTAAGCACACAGCCAAGATAACAAAGGAGTGGCTACGGGACAACTCTGTGAATGTCCTTGAGTGGCCCAGCTGCGTGTCATATGAAATATTTTTCTCTGATCATTTCTCAAAGACACTTCTACTCTCGGTCGGTCTGTTACTCTAGCAGTTGAACTAATTAGTGCCGTTATCTGAGACAAGCATCACTATTACTATGACTCATAGTTGAGGTTAGAGGTTTGTTTAAAACACTAATGCTTTGTAGTAGACTTCAGTATATGCGCATTGTTCTTGCAGCGTTTATGAATTATTCCTTGAATCATGCCTTGAATCATTATCGTCTTGTTGAGAAGATAATTGTGTTGTTACTTGAAGTGATCAGATCAGGGTCGGAAATTAACGGGAGCTTTGGGCAACTATGCAACCAATATGAACAAAAATGCCCTCAAATTCAAGATGTGGGTGCAAAATGCCCCTGCACAATTAAACTAAATGTAATATGTCGCGATTTATGTGATATGTGAAATTGCCGGACTATAAAACAGGTGAAAAAATCCCACAGATGCACATTGAAGGAGAGACTTGAGCCACATACAGACCAAAAGATCACTGAAACTTGAGATGGTGCAGAATGACCCAGAACACCCTAACAACCCACATACTGACTTAAAACCACTCGAAAACTGCTTATCAAACGCACAGCAATGTCCTGGCAGCCACCCACAGCACTCCAGCATCAGAGCCGGGAGTTTTACACTGGTAGACACGCTTGAGTTTCTTCAGAGAATGTGAAAATGTAGTTAAATAGTTAAAAATTCAAATTAAAACTGTTGAATTAAATCTAACTGTTGAATTAATCTAGTTGAATTAAATCTAAATGAATTATGTCACCCAGGCATTGGGCAATAATAACTGTCATGTAAATATACAGTGGGGAGAACAAGTATTTGATACACTGTAATTTTTATCTGTAATCTGTAATTTTTATCATAGGTACTCTTCAACTGTGAGTGACAGAATCTAAAACAAAAATCCAGAAAATCACATTGTATGATTTTTAAGTAATTAATTTGCATTTTATTGCATGACATAAGTATTTGATACATCAGAAAAGCAGAACTTAATATTTGGTACAGAAACCTTTGTTTGCAATTACAGAGATCATACGTTTCCTGTAGTTCTTGACCAGGTTTGCACACACTGCAGCAGGGATTTTGGCCCACTCCTCCATACAGACCTTCTCCAGATCCTTCAGGTTTCGGGGCTGTCGCTGGGCAATACGGACTTTCAGCTCCCTCCAAAGATTTTCTATTGGGTTCAGGTCTGGAGACTGGCTAGGCCACTCCAGGACCTTGAGATGCTTCTTACGGAGCCACTCCTTAGTTGCTCTGGCTGTATGTTTCGGGTCGTTGTCATGCTGGAAGATCCAGCCACGACCCATCTTCAATGCTCTTACAGAGGGAAGGAGGTTGTTGGCCAAGATCTCGCGATACATGGCCCCATCCATCCTCCCCTCAATACAGTTCAGTTGTCCTGTCCCCTTTGCAGAAAAGCATCCCCAAAGAATGATGTTTCCACCTCCATGCTTCACGGTTGGGATGGTGTTCTTGGGGTTGTACTCATCCTTCTTCTTCCTCCAAACACGGCGAGAGGAGTTTAGACCAAAAAGCTCTATTTTTGTCTCATCAGACCACATGACCTTCTCCCATTCCTCCTCTGGATCATCCAGATGGTCATTGGCAAACTTCAGACGGGCCTGGACATGCGCTGGCTTGAGCAGGGGGACCTTGCGTGCGCTGCAGGATTTTAATCCATGACGGCGTAGTGTGTTACTAATGGTTTTCTTTGAGACTGTGGTCCCAGCTCTCTTCAGGTCATTGACCAGGTCCTGCCGTGTAGTTCTGGGCTGATCCCTCAGGGAGATTGACCGTCATCTTAAACTTCTTCCATTTTCTAATAATTGTGCCAACAGTTGTTGCCTTCTCACCAAGCTGCTTGCCTATTGTCCTGTAGCCCATCCCAGCCTTGTGCAGGTCTACAATTTTATCCCTGATGTCCTTACACAGCTCTCTGGTCTTGGCCATTGTGGAGAGGTTGGAGTCTGTTTGATTGAGTGTGTGGACAGGTGTCTTTTATACAGGTAACGAGTTCAAACATGTGCAGTTAATACAGGTAATGAGTGGAGAACAGGAGGGCTTCTTAAAGAAAAACTAACAGGTCTGTGAGAGCCGAAATTCTTACTGGTTGGTAGGTGATCAAATACTTATGTCATGCAATAAAATGCAAATTAATTATTTAAAAATCATACAATGTGATTTTCTGGACTTTTGTTTTAGATTCCGTCTCTCACAGTTGAAGTGTACCTATGATAAAAATTACAGACCTCTACATGCTTTGTAAGTAGGAAAACCTGCAAAATCGGCAGTGTATCAAATACTTGTTCTCCCCACTGTACATTTATACAATACAGTACTTAATATGTACATCTGCCTTCTATCTAAATGTATATTCCTGTATTCTTTTATGTAATTTTTTTTAGATGTATATGACATAGTTTTTTTCTTTAATTCCATGTATTTAACTCTTTCTTTTTATTCTATTGTGTTATATATGTATGCAAGTACCAAGAGCTCCTGGAAATTATAGCAAATTACTTGTGTGATTCTTTCATCTTATAAAAACTAGATATAATAACTGTCAGTTTGCTTCAGTCCAACAGTAAAGCTCAAACACACACACATGTCCTGTTTTTTTTTAAACTGTAAAATTACAGGAAATGTCTCATTAGATGTATTAGTTTTTCACTGTATATAGTAAGGGAGCTTACCATTAACCAATTAACAGGTTTTTATCATATATATTTTGACAGTCTTTTGCCGTTAAAATTATAATTTTTTAATATATTTAGCATATATTTTATTTTATTTGCTTTAACCATAGCTTTGTGTCAATACTATATATTAAATACTATATATTAGTATTTACCTCAAACTGAGAAGGTGTGCTGTTTCATCTGAGAACATTAGTCTCAGGACTAATCCAGAGTTTTGGCATGAATTCATTCTCCACCTGCCCTTGAGCTGTGTGTGTGTGTGTGTGTGTGTGTGTAATCCCTCTTGATTGTATTAACATGCGGAAAGCCATTCGTTATCAGACGACTGCTCCTGTTCCATTGAACACCAGATCTAAACAGCTTAAACACAAACACACACACACACAGCATACTGTGTTTGCTTGCTTGTTTGTGTGTGCATTTTCCTAATGAGATGTTTAGCTCCATATGCATGATCGTTGAAGTTCGTTTGTGTTTGATGTTCTGTGGGAGGAGAGGCAGGTGTGGGTGTTTACATTAGCTGCTTTAATGCAGATGCAGAATGAAACTGTATTGCTTCAGGTTGGTCTTTTATAGCTCAGGAGACTTAATGGAGTTAATGGCATTTCAATTATGTTTCATTTTGAAGTGCTGATATCATGAGGAATTCAATTTTCTTGATCTTTTGAGAAAAAAAGAGCTTGTTTTCATGTCAGCGTGCTCTAACTCTCAGGATTTCCTCCACAGGCCAAAAAGAGCATTTATTGTACCTGATCAGTCCATCTCAAGTTGTCCAAAAATTGTAAAGTTTGGTGCTTGACCATTTTTAAAGTGCCCCTATTATGCTTTTTCAAATATTACCTTTCATGCAGTGTGTAATACAGCTGTCTGTGAATGTAAACGGTCTACAAAGTTGTAAAGTCGAAAGTGCACAATAAAGGTATTGTCTCCCAAAAGAAAGAATCGACTCTGAATCGTCAGGAATTCCAGTCTCACTTCCGTGACCTGCATACGTTACTCAGTAACACATTTGCATAATGCCCACCTATGGTCTTTATTAGCCGCCTGTGAACAATGTCTACTTTGATCCGCCCTCAAACACTGTCACGGGTGGTTGCAGGCAAACAGACGATGATGAATAAAGTTCCAACAATTTTAATAACACGAATAGTTCTCAACAGGACAGGCAAACAGGAAGTTGCAACACACACTACACATAGACAATACCCGACAAACAGAGAATGAAACAGAAGAACGTATATCTGGTGCTGGGGTGATGAGGTGATAGAAGACAGCTGGTGGTGATTGAAGAATGCGTGCAGGTGGTGGACCAGGAAGGATTCTGGGTAATGTAGTGCTGAAGGTGACAGATGATCGTGACATTCCGGGAGGGGGCGTAAAGGTGCAACCTCGCACCGACAGATGAACGAAGGGGGAGGCTCTGGTGGAGGACGAGAGTCCAGGAGAGGGAAAAACAAAAAGGTCCAGGGTGGTTTAGGTGGAGGAGTAATCCAGTGGGCGGCCATGAGTAGAACCAGGCCACAGCCAGGATGGCGGCCCATGGCGGCATTGATGGAGGGAGGAGCCAAGGTGATGAAGGTCTTAATGCCAACTTGGGGACGAGTGGAGGCGACGAAGCCGATGGATGTGGGGCCCACTGCGCAGACAGAAAGCCGATGGAGCAGAACAACGCTGGAGGCTTAGGAGGCTGTGACGGAGCCACAGCGATGACCCCCCCGAGGAGGAAGCAGGGCACCGGAGGGCTGAGGTGGAACTGGAGCAACTGAGGGCAGAGGTTCAGTCTGAGGGAAGGTGGAGCCAAACTGAGCCATAGGGGTGGAGGGGCGGAGCATAGTGGACGACCCCCAAGTCTGTGGTGATGTACTGGCGACGCCTGACTCAGGAGTAGCCGATGTTCCAAGGGAGCCCAGTGGAGCCGAACGCTCGATGGTCCCTGCTGGAGCTAAAGGAGGAAGGAGCGAAGGCGGAGGAAGGAGCGAAGGCGGAGGAATCAGGGCGACAGGCCGAAGTGGAGTGATGGGAACCGAGGCCGGAGGCGGAGTCATGGGATTCCCACCTCCAGGGGGAGCTGGCTCACTGAAGGCCCGAGGTGGATCCGCGCCACTGAGAGTAGGCGGAGGAAAAACAGACGGGCTGATGAGAGACAGCGGAGATTGGGTAGCCGGAGTGGTTGAGGGCTGGAAAATAGACTGAGGAGGGTCATTGGGACTGACGAGGGACAAGGAGTTTTGGCTAGGCGTTTGGAGAGGAGGTGGGAGAGGGAGGCTGGGAGGGGCTAGCAGGTCTGAAGATGAAGATTCAGGTGGGATCAAATGGGGCAGGGAATCCTCCACTCCAAATGCAAAACAGTCCATTAAAGTCATCAGAAACTCACTCTCAGTGGCGGGAGTGTGGGCGGGGCTCTCTTCCATACCCTCGTACTCCACTAGGACTCCCACAATGACAGATGGTGTTGCCGGCTCACACACCTGGTCAGATGTGCAAGGCTCAGGTTCTGGGGTGATGGTCCGCTCAGTTGCTCTTGCAGACACTGGCTCTCTCGTCGCAGCAGAATTGGGCCCTCTGTCTGCGGTGGGCACAGGCAAACATTCCGTGCAGCTGGGTGGTTTCTGGCTGGGCACCAGTGGGGCTGGTGTCGTCATCTGCTGGGCTGACGAGGAAGGCAGATCCGCAGGAATCAGCACCCACTCTACATATGCGGCGAAGCTCCGTCGAGGTCCTTTCCCGGACAATTTGGCCTTTGTCATGGTGTTAAGTCCCATGTAGAGGAATGAACAAAGGCAATTGTCCGGGAAGTGCGTTTGATGGGCAAGCTCTAAAAACTCATTTAAATGTTCCTCGACAGAGCGACCCTCCTGCTCAAGGCACAGCAAACGGACTGCGGGAATGTCCATGGTGATGGAGGAAAAAAAGTCCAAAAAGGAAACACAAAACAAAATTTGCCGCAGTATAACTCACTTTTTGGTCGGGTATTCTGTCACGGGTGGTTGCAGGGAAACAGATGACGATGATGATGATGATGATGATGATGAATGAGAAGTTCCAACAAGTTTAATAACACGAATAGTTCTCAACAGGGCAGGCAAACAGGCAGTAGCAACACACACTACACATAGACAATACCCAACAAACAGAGAATGAAACAGAAGAACATATATCTGGTGCTGGGGTGATGACATGATAGAAGACAGGTGGTGGTGAAGAATGCGTGCAGGTGGTGGACCAGGAAGGATTCTGGGTAATGTAGTGCTGAAGGTGACAGCTGATCGTGACACACTGTAGCTGGTTCGTGTTGTGTAAATGTTAAGAAGACGCTGTTTTCTGCTCTGGAAATGCAAATTCTCTTTGTAAACACTTCCGAAGGTTGAGGATGTGAAGAGTAAGGCCCCGATCAGACAGAACGCGTTTTTGCAGTGAGAGGCGGCTTTTTTAAATCGTTTTCTGTTGGCAGTGAGCGTTATGCGCGCTGTTTGTGCACCCCAGGCTCCTCGCGTTTTAACCTCCTGCTGCACCTCGCGTTTTTGTAGGAGCGCTCTGAGCGCCTGAAGTTGAAAAAAAATCAACTCTGAGCAGAAAAGCGCCCGACTTCATCGCTTTTTTTCCATTGTCCAATCGAATGAATGAAGAGGCGGGCCTTCCGTTGTAGTGACGGTTACCTTGATTAGACTGACAGCACAGCTGATTCAGGGGTTGCCTGGCAACATAAAAAAAACCACAGCGCACTGCTCTTTTCTAAATTAAAAAACAGTGTGGTGCGCCTCGCGTTTTTAAACCTGAGAAACGCGTTCTGTCTGATCGGGGCCTAAGTGGTTAAAATTACCACAGCAATACAACAGCAGTATAACCTTTTGACGATTGCTTCTCAAATCTCTGTGAGGTCTAAATGGGATTTACAAAATGCTTATCCATTAAAGATGGGTCAGTACTATATACTAATACTAAGTTTATTTGGACCAACTTGCACCTTAGAATCACAACCTGTAAGTATGATTAATTATTGATGAATATTTTTTTCTACCGGGTGTTCAAAATACATAGTTCAAAATACGTAGCGAGTTAGCCGCGTTATTACTGTCTTACTGAAATAGCTCTGCTAATCAGCTGTGGGCCACTATTACCTAAAACTGTCTATTAATGCAGATTGTGTTGTTCTTACTACTTTGAGTAATGATAAAGGATGGAGCAAGATTTATTTTACAAACTTTAATGTTACATCAGTTATTCACGTTAGTGCTCGGCTGACATATGCACTGTTATTGATACAGTTGTGTATCATTTGTGTAATGTGCACCGCAATAAATTAGAAATATACACATGGGTGTGTTGATGGACATAGACTTGTTAATGCTGATAGTGAGGAATTACAGTTGCAGCATTTCATGATGAACGTCAGAACATCACTGAGAAACGTCCTGCTCAAGTCCTTGTGATGAAGGTTCGGGTTGAATATCTAGTTCTTCCAATGTTTTATCATCAGACTCACGCTTGGATTAATAATCAACACCATCGTTACTGTCTTTACAGTGTGCACAATCGCTGAGCTTTAGGAAGCCTCCGGAGCTGAAGTTCAGTTATGGTAATTGCCGTTTCGTTTCCGACGCGCTGTAAGCAGTAGACCAATCACAACAGACTGGGCAATCTGGCCAATCAGAGCAGAGTAGGCTCACGGAAAGGAGGGATTTAAAGGGACTGAATCTTTGGCTGAGTCGTTTGAAAATCATTGAAAAATGTGGTGATGTGCAATGTGATGGTCTGTCACGATTCCTCAATTAAATTCGAGTACTCGATTTAAAAAAGAAAAAATCCTTGATTGCAATTTACCCGTGTTGAGTAACTGGCAAAAACCATAGCATAATACTTGTGAATTCACAAAGGCATATATGCCCCGTTGGTTTAATATGCGCTTCATTTACATGCGTGTAGGCTATTTGCATCTGTCTCAGAGCAGCTCCGTTCCAAACATCATCTCTGAATATGCTCTGAGTTTGGGTTGCTTATAATGTTCATCTGTTGTTCATCGCAATGTGTGCCATTTCACCAGATTTGTAAGGTAAATCATTTATAAACCTACACCAACATCAATATGTTTCTAAATATGCAACTGTTCATCACGATTTCAAAATAAAAGTTTAAACCTTTGCTCTGAGTTTGCCTGTTTTGATGTCCACATATTCTTGTTCAAAAAATTAGTGGCTGTAGCATTTCTATCGTAAAGAAGTGGACAAATATTAAAGATTAAATAAACATTTGAATTAAATGTTGTTTGGCCAAAATGAAACAAGGATTTGATCTGCTTTAAAGTGTAACAACACCAGGCCGTTGGCGCCCTCTGCAGGCATTAGTTATAATACATAATGTACACGCGATGATTGTTCATATTTTGAATATTATGTATTTTAACAATGTTGTTCTATGAAACCACATGATTACTTGTTTTTGATACTTTATTTGAACCGAATATTATTGCCTCATTGTTATTATATATGTATTTCAAGTCATTTTAAAGGCTTAGGTCTTTGCTTAGATCTATTTTTATTACCATAAAAAAAATATCTGATTACTCGATTAATCGACCGATTACTCGATTACCAAAATAATCGTTAGTGGCAATGTATATTATGAGAAAATGAAAGTGTTTTTTGACCTTTGATGCATGTAAACCTTGTTGTAGGAGACTTCCAAAGCAAAATTAGGAAACCTTTAAAATAGCATAATAGGGGCACTTTAAGTTTCCTAATTTATTTTTGACTGATTACCTCTGTGTATTAGTATTGCAAATGTAATTGCAATTGCAAGTTTACATCCCACAATTCTTATTGAGATAATTTTTTTTATTCCGTGGTGGAAACAAGTTTCCGTACAAATGTATTGGTATTGGTAAATAAAAATCTGTGAAATTTATGGTAAAAACAGCTGTGGTTGCCAGAACTGACTACAGTAATTTTCCTAAAATAAGGAAATTAGGAAAATTAAAATTGTTCAAGAAACCCCTTCTGGATTGACCCATCTAAGCTGAAAAATGACTCCTTCAAAAACCCCATATGTGTTTATGTTTACAAATATGATTGTATTACTTTTGGATGATTGTAAATTTTTTCGCAGAATTCCTCAATTTCTTTCTAAAAACCGCACAAAAATTGCAGAATGAGTTTTCGGATTCCATCTAGGCCTGCTCATGTGTGAATATCAGTGTGTGGGTATGTGTGTGTGTGTGCAGATGTGGAAGCCCTCAGGCTCTGTGTCTGTAGATTTCAGGGGTGTTTCTCTGTCGTTTTTTCAGGGTTTGTCACTGATTGATCTTTGCTTTCGTCTCAGGTTTCGTTCTCTGCTCTCTTCTGTTCACACTTAGACAGGCGAGCGCAGACTACTGCTTTCCCTTTTCGTTTTTTATTTGCTTTTTCAGGCACCTCCATCACTTGCTTTTCTCATCTTATAAAAACCATTACAGTAACGGCACAAACACACAGTCATTCATCATGAATTCGATCTTCCTGCAGACAGGAAAATAAAGGTCTAATTCTCCTTAACAATTATAACGTTCATCATTTTTCTATCTGCAATTATTTGCACTCAGTAATTAATACAGCCAAATGAGTCATGAATCGCATTAGCTGCAATGCATTATGGGCATTTTGATGGTGTTTGCCTAATTGAGTGATTAGCTGAAATAAAAACTGAGTTAAACCTGTCTTGAGTTCGTGGAGACATTTTTGCCTAAATTAAACCTGAAAAGAATTCTGAATGCTGAAGCAAAGGCTCTGAAGGAAATGGTTAGTTTGCCCTAAAATGATTTTTAAAGGATTAGAGCTGTTTTGGAGGGAGTAGTGAGATACAAACACACAATGATTTGAACAGCTTTTAACAGACACACACACATACACACACACAGTGACACGTTCATTCATCATCACTGTGATGTGTGCCATTACACCTGCTGAAAGGAACTGACTCAGAAAATTAATGATCCACACATACGGTTGCTAATAAGGATAGTTATGTAATCAGATAAATCAGCCAAATACATTTTCCCCTGGTTTCACAGACAAGGCTTAAGCTAGTCCTAGACTAAAATGCATGTTTGAGCTGTTTTAACTGAAAGCAACTTGCACTAAGATATCTCAAAATATGTCAGTGCCATTATTTTGGCTCAAGATGCACACCAGTAATGTTTTTTTTCTAAGGCACGTTTATAAAAGCTACTGAAATGCCTGTATAGCACCCCACCCCAGACCTCACTAATTTTCATGCATATCTCACACCCCTATTCTGAATACTCGGGTATTTGCTCTCATTCATTGTTTCTAGGGTGGTGCTAGGGCATTCTGGTGCGGTTGTTGCTATGCTGTTGAAAGAAGATGTGTTGCACTGCGTGAGGCAAATGGTGGTCACACCAGATATTGACTTTTTTTTTGGACCCCCCGGGACCCCCCTGGCCCAGACCCCCCCGGACCTCACCAATACAGTAAAACTGCACATTTTAGAGTGGCCTTTTATTGTGGCCAGTGTAAGGCACACCTGTGCAATAATCATGCTGTCTAATCAGCATCTTGATATGCCACACCTGTGAGGTGGATGGATTATCTCAGCAAAGGAGAAGTGCTCACTAACACAGATTTAGACAGATTTAGAGATTTAGAACAATATTTGAGAGAAACAGGCCTTTTGTGTACATAGAAAAAAACTTAGATCTTTGAGTTCAGCTCATGAAAAATGGGGGCAAAAACAAAAGTGTTGCGTTTATAATTTTGTTCAGTGTAGATGAATTCTCTCCTGTAGTCCTGCCGACCAACACTGTTTTCATGTCATTAGTATAATGTTATAATATCTGCTCCACCTCAACAACATGAACAGCATTTGACATTTGCCTCACAATTGCAACACATTTAATGAGCTTTGTTTACAAGCGCTTGCCAACATATGAACGAACTGTGTAAATGCCAAATGACCGAGCTGAATTCAATTAAGTGTTTTTTTTAAAAAGGCAATACAAATTTAAATCTAGCTAATCAAAGTCTGCAAAAATGTGCTTTACGTTATAAAAAAAAATAGGTAGCCAGAACTTTATCATAAAAAAACAGTAGCAAGATTTTAACTTTTAAGGTTGAACCTAAATTTACAGTAAAAAGAGGATTCTGGGAATGGTTAACTGTAAATTATAAGATGCCTTGTACTTTTTCACTTCAAAAAATGGTTTAACAGTATTTACATTACATTAACATTAACAGCATTAACATTTAATAATATTTTACTGCTAAATTATTTGAAATGTCCCTGTAAATTTATTATAGTTAAGTGAACTTACCACTTTCCACCGTTTAACGAATTTAACAGGTTTTTACCATAGCGTTTGTACAGTCTTTTACCATAAATATTACATTAATTTTTACAGTGTGGGAGAAAATTAACATTGATAGTTTAAATGTCACTGTGCTATATTGACAATCCTACTGTCAAGTGTAACGGTGGGTCAAATGACTAAAGAAACGTTATCAGCAAGATGATAGAAAACTGTACATTTCTCGTCTTTACCACCCACTGCAACTTATACCAACGACGGAAATAAGCGCAGTTACAATAGCAAAATATGTGTGAGAGCGTTGCTATAATGTGACTATGTTGTATTGCAATAGGTAGCACTTCAAAGTCAATACCAAATCAAAACTAGTTAGCACATCATTTGTAATAGAAAGGATTTAATGACAAAATCTGGTTATGGTTACACTTAAAATAGTTTCAAAATAGATGTATGAGATGATAAAAACTTATACCATTAATCGTACCCAGCATGAATAGAATGTTACCTGAGGGATAGAAAGTGAGAGAGAGGGAGAGAGAGCTTTTAGAAAAGAGAAGAGAGAAAGAGCCAGAGCAAAGAAGCCACAGCGAAAGGAAGAGCCAGAGCTCAAGCCCAAGAAAAGAGAGCCAGAGAATCAAGAGAGACCGAGAATAAAAGAGACAGAGCAACAGTTACAATCTTTTTTTTTTTGTCTCTTCCATGACCGTGTGACTAAAACCCTAATGTGAGACATTCAGACTGACCAATCAGATAATTACAACTTCCCCCACTGTAAAGGTGTGACACACATTTGGCCTACAGGCCTTCAGCATCTCTTTGTCTTTAGGAATTCCAAATGGCCCTTCTGATAAGAAAGATGGGGGTTGAAAACAGTAAAGCAAATTTCTTTGTTAAATTTCAAATATCAAATATCTTCGATTATTTTCAATCCTACACAAGCTAAGCATGTCCTCGATTTTTAATGTTATTAATTTTTACTGCAGTTATTTTCTGTAGGACTGACGGCCATCTCTGAAGGATTTTGAACTTTTATATACACTTGGATTTTAACTGAGATCATGTAAATTTGTTTCTCCTGAAGGACAGTTTCAATTAGTCTCCCGTGGCGCTTCCATTGTTGTCAGCCACCTCATTGTTGAAGGTTTGTTGTTGAGGATGCGGCTGCGTGAATGTGGCAGCTGTCACAACAACGCCGGCAGGAGAAATTCCTCCGATCTGAGTCTTTCCCAGATGAAAGGATGCATTTCTCTCGCTCGCTGTCCCTGGGATCATCTGTGCATGTAAGGTTTTTAAGGTTTACATGAGGATGTCAGCGTTTTTGACGGCCCGGTGAACCTCTGTGATATTTTCAGTGTATGGCCATCATTGTGTCATGAAGGATTAAAGAACGAAGAATGAAGACATGAAGGTGTAAATTATTAATTATACACTATGAGCCATGTGTTTTCCAAAGATACAGACGCTAACACACACTTCGGGTTTTCCAATTACAGCTCAGTGATTGGTGGCTCTCGTGTTGATTAAGAGCATTTGGTTCATTTAGGGTAATTATGTCCTGCGCTCTCTAAAGTCACACAACCTCTCATAGCCAATCAAAACCTGAGAGCCGTCTGAGAGCCCAGATCTCGACACTACGTGTTTCGGGGTACTTATCCTTCAGTAAAGCTGATCACTTATTTGTCTGAGGCCTTACAGCTGAAGTATGTTGTTTTGGCACAATGTCTGCGTGTGCCCATTTTTAGGGTTTTTTTGTTATTTGTATAGCGCTTTTCAAAATGTACATTTTCACAGCAGGTTATGTTTATAATATCTTGAAAGCTTATAGTTTACATTTTGCGATGATGTAAAAAGACAGTGATATTAAACGACGAAATTCAGTGTATACCTTTTTGATTAAGCATAGTATATGCAGGTGGACAAATGCGCCCAGAATATGAGCGCAACATTCTAAATTGCTCGTTAAAAAAAAAAAAAAACAATGTAAAAAATGCTTAATGTGGCTTAATGGATGTAGACAGTGATATTGGAGGACCAAATTCAGTATACACAATATTAGTAAATTAGTAATATTAGTATTATTTAATTACAGGCAAGTAAATGAACCTAGAATATGAAGTTTTGTGTTTAGTGTTTTCCCACAGAAAACCGTTATAAAGAAAATGCTTAATGTGAAACTTCATTTTCTAGGTTCATATAGTTTTCATTTTGCATATGTTGCCGTATTTGCATATAGTTGTGGCTGGAATTCAATTGTGTTTTCAAAATTTATCGTTGTCCTCACTTCTGGGTACTCGTGTGCTTCCGTGTGCTTCGTGTTGCTAGGGTATTTTGCTATGTTGGTAGTAGTTGTTTACTAGCTTAAAGGCATAGTTCACCCAAAAAAGAAAAATCTGCCATCATTTTCTCACTCTTATGTCATTCCAAACCCGTTCATCTTTAGTTCATCTTCAGAACACAAACAAAGATATTTTTTATGAAATCTGAGAGATTTCTGTCCCTCCATTAAAAGTCTATTTACCCAAAACTGATGCTTCACAACTTGGGCAGCAACTAACGATTATTTTGATAATCGATTAGTTGGCAGATTATTTTTCGATTAATCAGATAAAAAAATCAATTCTTTTATTTTATTGACAAAACACACTATTCCACATCCTGCCCAATGCTGTCCTTCAAACAAACGTGTCAGCTGAGTGCTATGAAAACATACATAGTGAATATATCTACCATTACATAAATTAACCATGGTTTTACAATGAACAAAACAAGAATAATATTAAAAAATAAAAAGGTTATTGAAGTTATTCAATGGTAATTGGTAACCACAAATTAACATCTGGCCCTTCCAGCGCTCTGCTTGAGCTCCCTGGTTCGCCCCCTTCTGTTGGAGCGGGAAGGCAGGGCTCTAAGCAGAGAAGGTCAGTCACTGCTGTTCTGCAAAACCCACCCAGTGTGACTATTGGATAACGCTGGGAAAGCATGCCCGTCTCGGAAGGGGGAACGCTGCGGAAGCCACATCCTTCTAAAGGCAGTCTATGGCAGTCTCTGGGGTGGTTCCAGCCTAGTTCTAGGGGGGAAGAACACCATCAGAGACGATAGAGTGAGCTCTGTCAAGGGAAAGACACGGGCTAGCTGAGTAGGGTAGGCGTACCGTGGAAGAATACACATATGGGGGAGCCGTGGGGACCACTACATATGGACACCCAGCCTAACACACGTTCCACCATGCATACGAGTGTAGGCCTGGCTCCACAACGTCTGACTGCCGAGGGTGACAGAGGAACTCAACAGGGTTAGCCATTTCTGGGGAACTCTACTGGAGTCAAAGACGCACGTATCCGGCCCAGCGGGCGGGAGTGGCATGGCAAGCCGACACTTAGAGCGGGTCCTTCGCGCTACTGGCCACTGGGGGCGAGTACACGGGAAGATACCGGCTCTACACGGAGGCTATAGAATCTAGCGAACGTGTTAGGTGTCGCCCAGCCCGCAGCTCTACAAATATCTGTCAGCGAGGCGCCTTGAGCCCAAATTCTAGACACGATTTGTTGACTGAAAATGCGTGCAGGTCTCCTACCCTCTTGATGGAGGCCAATGCCGTCAAGAGCACTGTCTTCATGGACAGGATTTTTAACTCTACATACTGCAAAGGCTCAAAGGGAGGTCTCTGAAGTGCCCTGAGCACCAGAGAAAGGTCCCGAGAGGGTAACAAGTTAGGACGAGGAGGATTTAACCTCCTCGCACCTCTGAGAAACCTGACGATCATGTCGTGCTTTCCTAAGGACTCACCTTCGACTGCGTCGTGATACGGCGCAATTGCTGCGATGTACACTTTAAGGGCGGAGGGAGACAGCCTTCGCTCCAACCCATCTTGCAGGAAGGAAAGCATGACTCTAATCGAACACTTTCGGGGGTCTTCCCCCCGGGAAGAGCACCATTCAACGAACAGGTTCCACTTTAACGCATAGAGGCGCCTCGTAGAGGGGGCTCTGGCAGAAGTGATTGTGTCTACCACAGCCTGTGGTAGGCCACCTAGAACCTCCGCGTCCCATCCAGGGACCAGACATGGAGTTTCCAGAGGTCTGGACACGGGTGCCATAGAGTGCCCCGTCTCTGAGAAGGCAGGTCCTTCCTCAGAGGGAGGGGCCAGGGAGGGGCTGTCGCGAGGAGTGAGAGTTCGGGGAACCAGGTCTGGTTGGGCCAGTACGGCGCAACTAACAAGACCTGCTCCTCGTCCTCCTGACTTTGCACAGTGCATCTGTGCCGAGGGTCCCCTCGGTCAGGGAGTAAAACAACCGGCAGTGGGTCGAGTCCGTAGAGGCAAACAGGTCTACCTGTGCGGCTCCGAAGAGGTCCCATATCACTCTCCCGGAAGTGTTGTCTGTCGTGAAAGCTTGTCGGCTGCACGATTGAGCGCACCAGGATTGTGAATGGCCCGAAGCGACCTCAGATGCTTCTGACTCCAAAGGAGGAGATGGCGGGCGAGTTGCAACATGCGGTGGGAGCGTAGACCACCCTGTCGGTTGATGTACGCAACGGTCGCAGTGCTGTCCGTACGGACCAGTACATGCTTGCCATGTAGCGGCCCAGCGCAAGACGTACTGCTAGCAACTCTAGGCAGTTGATGTGCCAATGCAGTTGAGGCCCCGTCCACAGACCCGAAACTGCATGCCCGTTGTACGTGGCCCCCCAGCCGGTGGACGAGGCATCCGTGAACACCACAGCATGCCTGGACACTTGTTCTAGGGGAACTCCTGCCCGTAGAAACGAAGGGTCCGACCACGGGCTGAAGGTTTGGCGACAGTACAGAGTAACAGGAACCCATCTCGGGACTCGGGCGTGAAGCCAGTGTTGAAGCAGCCTCATATGAAGCATCCGAGCGGCGTTACTGCGGCTGCAGATGCCATATGCCCCAGGAGCCTCTGAAATAATTTCAGTGGGACCGCCGTCCTGCCATTGAACGAATTCAAGCAGTTCAACACTGACCGGACGCGCTCCTCCGTGAGGCGCGCAGTGTGGTTGACCGAATCCAACTCCATACCGAGATAGGAGATCCTCTGCATGGGGCAGAGTTTGCTCTTCTCCCAGTTGACCTGAAGTCCCAACAGGCTGAGGTGACTGAGCACCATGTCCCTGTGTTCGCACAACTGATCCCGAGAGTGACCCAGTATGAGCCAGTCGTTGAGATAGTTGAGAATGCGAACGGCGCGTTCTCTGAGCGGAACAATGGCTGCCTCCGCGACTTTCGTAAAGACGCGAGGCGACAGGGACAGCCCGAAGGGGAGGACTTTGTACTGATATGCCCGCCCTTCGAACGCAAAGCGTAGAAATGGTCTGTGACATGAAAGTACGCGTCCTTCAGGTCGATCGCTGCAAACCAATCTTGGGGACGGATGCATTCGAAAATGCGTTTCTGCGCCAACATCTTGAACGGGAGCTTGTGAAGGGCCCGGTTCAAGACATGCAGGTCCAAGATCGATCGTAACCCACCGCCTTTCTTGGGTACAATGAAGTAGGGGCTGTAAAACCCCGACCTCACTTTGGCTGGAGGAACCGGCTCGACCGCGTCCTTCGCCAGTAGGACATCGATCGCTGCCCACAAGACATGAGCATCGCTGCTTCGCACAGAGGTGAAGTGGATGCCCTTGTATTTGGGAGGGTGCCGGGCAAACTGAATCGCATAGCCGAGTCTGATGGTGCGGATGAGCCAGCGAGACGGGCTGGGGAGCGCTAGCCAGGCCCCCAGAGACCGTACAAACAGGACCAACGGGACCATAGACGTACCCGGGGTGGGGAAGCGAGGTGGAACACAGGGACCCGACTCGGGAGGCCCATAGGCGGCCCGGAGTGTGGTCTGAATGTGCTGTGCAACACTTACCTGGTTCCGGGGGGGACAGAGAGTGCGTGAGAAGGCCTGGTGGCGTCCTCGAACCGCACACAGGCAGACAGGGGTGTTGAGGAACCGAACCTTGTCGGGCTCACGCATGTCTGCCAGGTTTAGCCACAGGTGGCGTTCCTGGACCACTAATGTGGACATCGTCCGACCCAGGGAGCGTGCGGTGACTTTCGTTGCCCTGAGAGCGAGGTCCGTCGCCGTATGCAGTTCCTGCATAACCCCTGGGTCGGAACTACCCTCGTGCAGTTCCTTGAGCACCTTGGCCTGGTAGACCTGCAGGAGCGCCATGGCATGCAAAGCCGACGCGGCTTCTCCACAGGCTGTGTAAGCCTTGCCCGTCAGAGAGGACGAGAACTTACACGCCTGGGAGGGGAGACACGGATTACCCCGCCAAGAGGTAGCGGTCTTGGGACACAGGTGCATCGCCACAGACCGCTCCACTTGGGGGATCTCCACGTACCCCTTAGCCGCGCCGCCATCGAGGGTAATGAGGGCAGAGGCATCACTAGACCGGCTTCAGGCAGAATAAGGTGCCGTCCACGATTTGGTGATCTACTGATGCACTTACGGAAAGAATGGTAACGGAGCGGGCCGCCCCAAGAAACCAATTGTCCAGCCGCAAGGGTTAGGGACACGGTGGAGGGAAAGCATAGCCATGAGCTCTAGATCAGACTCGGGCAACGCTACCACACCCGAAGGGGGCAACGCAGCCGAATCCTCATCTCCAGAGGACATTAGCTCGCCCTCTGATGCAGTGATCGACATTCTGTCCTCGGCCGGAGCCCCAAAAGAAATGACTGGCCCCCCATGGGAAGGACCAGTGCGCTCTCTCAGAAGCTCCACCGGCGACGGTGCGGAGGATTGAGGGGCCCGAGGAGGCTGGCTCGTCAGGGAAGCCCTCACTGTGATCCTCAGGTCACCACCAAGGCTATCAACCAAAGCTTTGCTTTGCAGGAGGACCGCTAGACCGGGGGATAGGCGAAAGGACTCCACCCCGTTTGAGGTAATCGAGCCTTGACCTTAGCACTGCGATGGTCATGTTCCCGCAATGGGAACATGAATCATCTACAAACGCTGCCTCAGCGTGCCAAACGCCCAGACACGAAAGACAGCGATCGTGACCGTCAACCGGGGACAGATAGTGACCATATCCAGAAACACACGGTTTGAATGACATCTTGAAAAAGATGCAGGGTCAAACCGTGTAAGCTCATTTAGAAAGAAAACTGCTCTTTTAGGTGCTGAAGCACACAGGGGAAATGGCCGCGGCTCACAACAGTTCTGATGGTGCAAGCCTGTTGTGAGCGCTCACTCTCTTTGAAGACGCAACTCTCCCACACGTGACCGCGACCACCGCTGTTCCGTGCTCTTTCACCCGCAGCAGACCAGAGCGTCCTTCCAAAAGGCAGACTCGTTGAAGTTGAAACTCTTCGTAGAGACGACAAACTCTTTAGAACAAAGAAAGCAAAGATGTGGTGCTTCCACTTCCTTATTTATACCCACGCTGCGGGGAGGAGCGTGGAATGCGGGAACCGCATGCCAGTGTTCATTGGCTCGTTTAGTTACACTCAAAGTAGTTTTGTCTCTGAAAACGATCCCCAATTTGTTGGTCAGTTCCGATGTACGTCGAACGTGACCCACTGAAAGGGAACCATGGTTTTGCTTTAAATCCATAGTTTAACTATATGGTATTTGTGTGGTTATACAAATGGTAATCAATACGATCAATACGCTATAAGAAACATCTTACATTTGTATTCAATGTAATGTTTTTATCCCTTTACAGTTACTACTCTCATAAAATACTTGAATTACATGTTGACTTTTAAACCTAAATTTAGCGTTCTAAAGCAGATATTTCAGCTAAATGAATGTTTTTGCGATGAATATTAATTGTCTCCCTCTTGACTGCGTTCTGTCTGTTTGACACGCATGCGCACGCCCGCAATGCCGGCACTCATTCAGTGAAGTTTGAAGTTTAACATAGACTGTCAGGACGCGCTTTCATGCAAAATGGAAATACTCTCGTGAATTAGTAACATTTGCAGATGAGGATATAACCACTGGATATAACCTGTAAAATGAACGTTTTGCGCTGAGGACGCAGACGCACACGCATCTGTCAAAGCGCATGACAGGGTATGTTAAACGCTAATACTTGAAGCTTAAAATAAAGATTTCTTATGTTTTGGGCACTTGGGCACTTGGTACCTTTCCTGCATCAGCTCACTCTGTTTCCACTCCACTATTTCTAGATGCATTTTGTCCATAAAAATGCGTTATTCAGTGCTGTAGTTTGGCGCGACTGGTGGAAGCTTACCGTGCACAGAGGGCAGACCCGACTAATCGATAATGAGAATCGTTGTTGATGATTTTCATTATCGATTATTATCAATTTTATCGACTAGTTGTTGCAGCCCTATTCACAACGTTCATAAAGAGATTGTAAAATACATTTTTAAGCAGGGCTCAACGCTAAGGATTTTTTCTACTGGCCCGGTTGGGCCAGTGGTTCAAATTTTTACTTGCCCTGCCAAAATTTTTACTGGCCCCACCAAAAAAAAGTAATAAATAAAATAAAATAGGCCTAGTTATTGTTATTGTTTATTGTTTTTGATCCATGTAACCTTAATAAATAAGGTTGACTCCAAAAAGCCTAACTCATATAAATTTTAAATATTGTTAAAGGCAGTCTGTAATGAAATAAATAAATAATAGAATTACAAGCAACAGCACAAATAAATACAACAGAACAAACATACAAATGAAAAAACTTCTTTTCTGGTTTTTCATGTAGGTCTAAACTAGATTTTTAGACTAGGCCTACAGAAATAGTAATCGAATATAAAATATCACTGCATAGTCTTCACTGTATAAATATAGATTAACCCTTATTAAAGTTATTCAGTCAACAGCAGTGAGTGATTTTTTTCTGTCTTTGTTATGTCGTCTTTTATGAGAAAACCATAGACTGTATAAAAGGAGAAAATGTTTCCCTGCCATTGATGATATTTTCCGGATTTCCCTGTTTCACTGTTATACGGTAGGGGGTGCTATTACCCATCTCCTGAATGAGTACAGAATCTCCAGATCAAAACAGAGGGAAAGAAGAAGCAGAAACGAGCGATCTCATATAAGCAGATGCATATGAAAAATAATGCGATCATCAGCAATAAACAGCATCTAAATCAAAACGGCCTAATGTTATTGAATGAAATGTCGACCCAGGGCGAGCTATAGGACTGTGAAGCTTTGGGGATGTTGATGGACTCAATCTACTCCATCTGTGTTTTGATCATCGTTCTGAATCCGATCCGGATGTAACGTTAGTCTCTGACAAAAATGCGATTTTTGTTTACGATGATACTTGACAAGACAGGCACTTTGACATAATTTTGTGTGAATATTTGCATGCTGTGAGATGCGTGGGTGCGCTTAAGCTGGTGTTGCTGCGCCGTGCGAGAACCAAACTGAGAGACACGGGCACTTTCTCGTCTATGTGCGCTTGAATATTTAAATAGGCAAAGCTTACAAATGCGAAAATTATCAGTGAAGATGCAGCACTGGCCCGGGCGGGCAGGGGACAGTTCCGTCAACTGGCCCGAGTGTCTTTAACGCTGGCCCCGGGCCATCGGGCAGTCCTTATTGTCGAGCCATGTTTAAGTTTAATCCAAGTCTTCTAAGGAGACATGATCACTTTATATGATGAACAAATGTAATTTAGGCTTTTATTCACATTGATCAGCAAACATAAACAGAAGCTCAACCGTACTTGCTTGTCAAATGAAAACAAACCTCATTGGTTCTTGTAGAAGCTCAGACATGCTGGTGTGACGCAAGAATGAACCTCATACTAGAAATCGTATTTTCTTGTAAAACACACTCCAATAATCTCTGTTTTATTTACAACTTTTTGCAGTGCATAAACTAAAAATGCTTTTAGTGCACTAGTTAAAATGTCAAATGCATTAACTGAAGTGAAGTTGTTACAGAATACTACAGACAACTAGTGTGTTTTTTAGTGGCCAAGTCGAGAGTCCTGCTGCCTTCCACCATTTAATCTACAGCTAGTCAACACACACACACACACACACCCACCCACCCACCCACCCACCCACAGATAGACAGACAGACAGACAGACAGACAGACACAGGGGTTGTGGGTCTCAGCTGTGTCTGAACTTGTGAGTTTGTTTTGAAGTGGAAGGCAGAGACAGGTCATCACTCTCAGTTTACAGAGGACGAGAAAGAGCTCGTCTCTGCTTTTGCGGCTCTCCGGCACTCAGAATTACTTCCATCTCTCAAGTGGCGCAGAGTGAGTGTGAAGAGTGTGTGTCTGTGTGGTAATAGAGTTCTCACACACGTGCACTAAAAAAACCTGTCAAGCTTTCACAGCTAAAGCTGACAGTGTGACACACACATTTGATCAGTAAGTGTATTCATGCTCACAAACACACACATGCATATTCATACACATGCATGCATGTGATATACACATATCGGAAAATAAAATTGATATTGTGATATCTCCTAATGCAACAGTCAAACTGTTAAGGCTGCCAATTAATTAAATTAAATGTTTTAAACTATTGTTTTTTATTGATTTCTCAACTTTTTTTTATTGTTTTTTTTATTTTCCAGTACAACAATATTATTGCAATAAATGTCTTATTTTGTTTGTTTTTTATTTAATAATAATTATTATTAAGTTGAATTGGGCAAATGCAGTGGGAATGTGACGTGTGAAATAATGGAAAGATTTTTTTTTTAAAACTCTGTTCACTTTATGGTTACTAAATGAGGTTTGAATTTGAGTAAACCCAAATATGAAAACTCAATTTTTTCAAGTTTCCCCCAAATCATTTAACCCTAAAAGAATGTTTCACACTCTAAAAAGTCTTCAGAGTAAAGTCATTTTTCAGCTTTTTAAAATTTCTTTTAATTTTCTATACAGATGCACTCTCCTTCTAGAATAATTAGTTCTTTCCAAATGTAGTTGGTGAAATGTCTTGCATTGGCAATATAAATAAGATAGATAGATAGATAGATAGATAGATAGATAGAAAGAAAGTGATATTGTGATATTTTGCTTTTCAGTGATACAAGCAGGGATTGTCTCTGCTGTAACTCTCAAATCTCATTCACAATTGTTTTATATATGCATATTCATATTCATGCAAATATGCATGCAAATGCATATTTAAACATGACAAGACACACAAACCAATGCCATTTGGCATCATTTAGATCCAACCTGGTGTGCTGCATCTCCACGTGGCATATGTAAATGTATGTGATGTGAGAATGCATATGAGATTTGAAAGCTTTGGTCGTAAACTTTGCTTCACGGTATATTCACCCAAAAATAGTCATTATTTACATCAAATTTCACAATACAAATTGTTTCAAACCAGCTTCACAGAAAATCATGTTAATGTTTTTAATATCTTAATATCTTCATGCCTTATAATCACATTTTGCAGATTAGAGCTGAGTGATAATATAGTTACAGTTTGTGATGATACAAGCAGTAAAGCAGTTGATATTTGCTATTTTGTATATATCACTTTATGTATCTACAACTATGTATTTATGTATTTTTGCAATTATATATAAACAGTAATGCAGCTGAAATTTGCTATATTGTATATATTGCTTTATGCGAGTATACTGTAGTAAACAGAAAAAGTAGGTTGTATTATACATACAAAATGTAACACATTGCTGGCCGATAATATAGTTTACATTTATTCAATGATATAAAGCAGGTACTAATACCATAGTATTTTAAATTAAAGCTTGGATAAACATTTTGAGAATCTCTCAAACATTATTTACATGACTTTATTTCTTTAGCAGAATACAGAAGATATCTTTCACTTTTATTGATTCTATTCCATTCAATGAATGTGTATTATGAGTAGATGATGACAGACTTTTCATTTTTAGTTGAACTATTGCTTTGACTTTGTTGTAAACACTGTAACGCGTGGCCCAGAGTGGCTTATTGCTGTATTAAACACAGATACAACATCTTCGCTAGAGCTCTAATATCAAGATAACAACTGCATCTCATTACAGCGGAGGGGCAAAGGTCACACATTTACAAATACACACACACACACACACACACACACACACACACACACACACACACACACACACACACACACACTCCAGCACGACTCTTGACCTGACTCATTAAAAATCTCCAGTCTCATGGCGTCCCTGCTGCACAGCCTCCTCACAAATCCTGCATTAAATAAAGCATCAAACACACACCTGCCCAATTACAACCTTAGATGACCGGATGCCATCAAACCCCATTAGGCTGGGAAACTAGTTAATTAAACACTAACAGGGATGACATAACTCAGGACGGCACTGGACCCCTGAAACAACTAGTTTTGCAAATTATTCAAGAAATTACACAAGCCTGTAGTTCAGTTTTAATTTAAGCCCAGTTTTAATTTTATATACATTACAAATGATGTGTAATTGCAAAAAACAAAACAGTTGTACTGCTTAATATTTTTGTGAAAACTGTGAGGATTTTTTGATGAATAGAAAGTTCAATCAAACAGCATTTGTCAACATTTTAAATGTCTTTACTTTCACTTTTGTTCAATTTGATGCATCCTCGCTGAACATAAGTATTCATTTCTTTAAAAAAAATATTACTGATATATATATATATATAAATTAATGAATTAATACAATTTTTTCTGTGATTAATTGCGATCAAAAACATGTTTTTATAAGTTTTTAATATATTTTATAATGTAATAATTTCACAGTTAATCTCCAAATTAATCTAGAAACAACATAAAAATTTAGCTCAGGAGCATTCTAAATTCTCTTGTAGATGTTACTACACTTCGAGTGGAGTTAACCTGTGCAAATTCAATTGAATGGGTATGATTTGGAAAGGCACAAGCCTCTCAATTAAAGGTCTAACAACTGAAAATGCATATCAGAGCAAAAACCAAGCCATGAGGTCAAAAGAACTGCCTTTAGAGTTCAGAGACAGGATTGTGTCAAGAAACAGATCTGGGAAAGACTACCAAAAAAAAAATATATATATATTGTTGTATTGAAGATTCACAGAAGCATGTAGCCTTTATAATCTTTAATGTAAGACGTTTAGAACAACCCAGGACTTTTCCTAGAGCTGGTCTCCTGGCCAAACAGAGCAATCGATGGAGAAGGGCCTTGGTTAGAGTGGTGACAGAAGCTGATGGTCACTCTAGTTGAGCTCCATGATCATATATGGAGATGGGAGAAACTTATAAAAGGACAAAAATCACTACAACACTCCACCGATCTTGGCTTTATGACAGAATAGCCAGTCTCAAGCCTTTCCTTAGTGAAAGACACATGAAAACCCACTTGGAATTAGCAAAAAAGCACCTCAAGGACTCTCTCAGACTATGAGAAACAATATTCTTTCGTCTGATGAACCTCAGTTTCAAGCGTCATGTATAGAGGAAACCAGGCACTGCTCATCACCTGCACAATACCATCCCAACAGTAAAGTGTGGCGGTAGCAGCATGCTGTGGGGGTAATAAAATATAGAGTTAGCCTTAATGAAAACCTAGTCCAGAGCATTCAGAACCTCAGACTGGGCAGAAGGTTCACCTTCCAACAGGACAATGACCCTAAGTACACAGACCCTAAGACAATTCAAAAGTGGCTTATGGACAACTCTGTGAATGTCCTTGAGTGGCCCAGCCAGAGCCTGGGCTTGAACCAAATAGAACATCTCTGAAGAAACCTGAAAATGTCTGTGTACCGACAGTCCCCATCCAATCCAACCTGACAGAGCTTGAGAGCATCTGAGGAGAAGAATGGCAGCAAATCGGCAAATGCAGAATGTGCAAAAGCTTGTCACATCATACCCAAAAAGACTTGAGGCTGTAAAGGTGCTTTAACTAAGCACTGAGTTAAGGATTTGAATACTTATTCAATGTACTTATTTCAATATTTCCTTTTTAATAAATTTGTACAGTTGTCACAGATCTGTTTTTTAATTTTTCATCATGGTGTATGGAGTGTAGATTGATGTGAAAATAAACAGTAATTTAAAGTAGTTTAAGATAAGACAGCAACATAACAAAATGTGAAAAAAGGGGTTTGAATAATTTCGGAAGTAAGTATACACACACACACACACACACACACTAGAATACAAAATATACACTATAATGCAATGTACATATTTTGGTAGCACTTTACAGTCCTGTTCCGCATGTACATACTATGTACTTATTATAGTTATTACAATAACTGGGTAATAACGTCTCGGTTACGTATGTAACCCTCGTTCCCTGAAGGAGGGAACGGAGACGTACGTCGGAACTGACCGACGAATTGGGGATCGTTTTCAGAGACCAATCTACTTTGAGTGTTTTAAAACGAGCCAATGAACATTGGCATGCGGTTCACGCATTCCACGCTCCTCCCGCAGCGCGGGTATAAATAAGGAAGTGGAAGCACCGCATCTTTGCTTTTCCGCTGAGGAGCCAAACTAGTGACTCGGCCGTTCAGCGGAGGTACAGCACCTGTGGCGACGGGACGTACGTCTCCGTTCCCTCCTTCAGGCAACGAGGGTTACATACGTAACCAAGACGTTCCCTTTCAGTCGGTCACGTTCGACGTACGTCGGAACTGACCGACGAATTGGGGATCCTACCGACATGCCACCGGCGCTGGCCCTTCCAGCGCTCTGCGTGAGCTCCCTGGGCCACCCCTATGTTGGAGCGGCAAGCCAGGGCTCTAGCAGTGAAGGTCAGTCACTGCTGTTCTGCAAGACCCAGTCAGTGTGACTATTGGATAACGCTGGGAAAGCGTGCCGTCTCGGAGATGGAACGCTGCGGAGCCACATCCTTCAATGGAAGGAGAGGTGGCAATTACACATAAGGACTAACCTAGCAGGGTAGTGCAACATATGGCAGTCTCTGAGGTGGTTCCAACCTAGTTCTAGGGGGGAAAGAACACCACCAGAGACGACAGAGCGGGCTCTGTCAAGGGAAAGACACGGGGCTAGCCGAGTAGGGTAGCTGGTACCGTGGAGGAATACACATATGGGGTTGCCGTAGGAACCTCTACATATGGATACCCAGCTTACACACACGTTCTACATGCATACGGGTGTAAGCCTGGCGTCAGACGGCCGCAACGTCTGTCGCCGAGGGGTGACGGAGTAGCTCGACAGGGTTAGCCATTTCTGGGGAACACAACTGGAGACAATAAACGCACGTATCCGGCCCAGGGGGCGGGAATGGCGTTGCAAGCTGACACTAGAACGGGCACTTAGCGTTACTGGCCACTGGGGGCGAGTACACGGGAAGATACCGGCTCTACACGGAGGCTATAGAATCTAGCGAACGTGTTAGGTGTTGCCCATCCCGCAGCTCTACATATATCTGTCAGCAAGGCGCCTTGAGCCAGCGCCCAGGAGGAAGCCACACTCCTAGTTGAGTGCGCTCGCAACCCGAACGGGCAAGGCACGTCTTGGGACTGGTAGGCCAAGACGATAGCATCCACTATCCAGTGGGATAACCTCTGCTTGGAGACAGCCTTTCCCTTCTGCTGGCCTCCGTAACAGACGAAGAGCTGCTCTGAGGTCCTAAAGCTTTGAGTTCGGTCCACGTAGGCGCAGAGAGTGCGGACGGGACAGAGCAAAGCTAGGGCTGGGTCTGCCTCCTCCGAAGGCAGCGCTTGCAGGTTCACCACCTGGTCCCTGAAGGGAGTGGTGGGAACCTTGGGCACATATCCAGGCAGGGGTCTCAGGACGACGTGAGAGTTGGCCGGCCCGAATTCTAGGCACGATTCGCTGACCGAAAGTGCGTGCAAGTCCCCTACCCTCTTGATAGAGGTCAATGCAGTCAAGAGTACTGTCTTCATGGACAGGATCTTTAGCTCTATGGACTGTAAAGGCTCAAAGGGAGGACTCTGAAGTGCTCTGAGCACCAGAGCTAAGTCCCAAGAGGGTACCGAGTTTGGACGAGAAGGATTTAGCCTCCTCGCACCTCTAAGGAACCTGACGATTAGGTCGTGCTTCCCTGTGGACTTACCTTCAACTGCGTTGTGATACGCCACTATTGCTGCAACGTACACTTTGAGGGTGGAGGGAGACAGCCTTCGCTCCAGCCCATCTTTGCAGGAAAGAAAGCACGACACTAATCGAACACCTTCGGGGGTCTTCCCGACGGGAAGAGTACCATTCAACAAACAGGTTCCACTTCAATGCATAGAGGCGCCTCGTAGAGGGGGCTCTAGCCGAAGTGATGGTGTCTACCACAGCCTGTGGCAGGCCACATAGAACCTCCGCGTCCCGTCCAGGGACCAGACATGGAGTTTCCAGAGGTCTGGACGCGGGTGCCATAGAGTGCCCCGTCCCTGAGAAAGTAGGTCCTTCCTCAGAGGAATGGGCCAGGGAGGGGCTGTCGCGAGGAGTGTTAATTCGAGGAACCAGGTCCGGTTGGGCCAGTAGGGCGCAACTAACAAGACCTGCTCCTCGTCCTCCCTGACTTTGCACAGAGTCTGTGCAAGAAGGCTCACTGGGGGAAACGCATACTTGCGCAGGTTTCGGAGCCAGCTGTGCGCCAGTGCATCCGTGCCGAGGGTGCCCCCGGTCAGGGAATAGTACAACTGGCAATGGGTCGAGTCCGGAGAGGCAAAAAGGTCTACCTGTGCGGCTCTGAAGAGGTCCCATATCAGCTGGACCACCTGGGGATGGAGTCGCCACTCTCCCTGAGGTGTCAGCTGTCGTGAGAGCTCGTCGACTGTCCGATTGAGCGCACCAGGGATGTGAATGGCCCGAAGCGACCTCAGATGCTTCTGACTTCAAAGGAGGAGATGGCGGGCGAGTTGCAGCATGTGGCGGGAGCGTAGACCACCCTGTCGGTTGATGTACGCAACGGTCGCAGTGCTGTCCATACAGACCAGTACGTGCTTGCCCTGTAGCGGCTTTTTGAGGCGACCCAGCGCAAGACGTACTGCTAGCAACTCTAGGCAGTTGATGTGCCAATGCAGTTGGGGCCCCATCCACAGACCCGAAACTGCATGCCCGTTGTACGTGGCCCCCCAGCCGGTGGATGAGGCATCCGTGAAGACCACAGCATGCCTGGACACCTGTTCTAAAGGGCACTCCCGCACGTAGAAATTAAGGGTCCAACCGCGGGCTGAAGGTTTGGCGACAGTAAGAAGTAACTGGGACCCGGTACTTGCCGCTCTGCCACGCCCATCTCGGGACTCGGCCGTGGAGCCAGTGCTGAAGCGGTCTCATATGAAGCAATTCGAGCGGCGTTACCGCTGCTGCAGATGCCATATGCCCCAGGAGCCCCTGAAAAAATTTCAGTGGGACCGCTGTTCTGCCATTGAACGTATTCAAGCAGTTCAACACTGACCGGACTCGCTCCTCTGTGAGGCGCGCAGTCTGGTTGACCGAATCCAGCTCCATACCGAGATAAGAGATCCTCTGCGTGAGGCAGAGTTTGCTCTTCTCCCAGTTGACCCGAAGTCCCAACAGGCTGAGGGGACTGAGCACCAGGTCCCTGTGCGACAGGGACAGCCCAAATGGGAGGACTTTCGTCCTTCAGGTCGATCGCTGCAAACCAACCTTGGGGACCAACCTTGCATTTAAAAATGCGTTTCTGCGTTAGCATCTTGAACGGGAGCTTATGCAGGGCCCGGTTCAGGACACGCAGGTCCAAGATTGGTCGTAACCCACCGCCTTTCTTGGGTACAATGAAGTAGGGGCTGTAGAACCCCGACCTCATATCGGCTGGAGGAACCGGCTCGATCGCGTCCTTCTCCAGCAGGACATTGATCTCTGACCGCAAGACATGAGCATCGCTGAAGTGGATGCCCTTGTACTTGGGAGGCCGGTAGGCGAACTGAATCGCATAGCCGAGTCTGATGGTACGGACGAGCCAGTGAGACGGCCTGGGGAGCGCTAGCCAGGCCCCCAGAGACCGAACAAGCGGGACCAACGGCACCACAGACATACCCGGGGTGGGGCAGCGAGGTGGAACACACAGACCCGACTCGGGAGGCCCGGAGGCAGCCCGGAGTGTTGTCTGAGTATTCCAGGGTGGGGCAGAGTGTGGGTGAGAAGGCCTGGTGGCGTCCTCGAGCCGCACACTGCTGCCCCCTGGCAAAAGGAGGCGCTGCGGCCGACGACTGGGTGGAGACAGCAGCTGGTCGTCGGGGCAGGATGTTTTTAATCACCTCCGTCTGTTTCTGGGCCACCGAGAACTGCTGGGCGAAGTTCTCATGGCGTCGCCGAAGAGGCCCGCCTGACAGATAGGGCCGTTGAGGAACCGACTTGTCGGGCTCACGCATACCTGCCAGGTTAGCCCCAAGTGGCGTTCCTGGACCACTAGTATGGACCCAGGGAGCGTGCGGCGTTTTTCGTCGCCCGGAGAGCAAGGTCCGTCGCTGCACGCAGTTCCTGCACAACCCCTGGGTCGGAACTACCCTCGTGTATTAAGAGTGCAGGACAGAGGTGGCCCACCAACGAGGGTAGTGAGAGAGGGGAAAACTTATACAGATTATGGCCCTTTTGGTGTTCCATATTTTTGGCACCAAATAGTTCCACACTGCTAATTTTTCCCGATGCACATCCGGGAAAAAAGGCATGGGGGCAGGCAAGGCGATTTACGCGTTGCACTATGCTTCAGCCACCCGGGAAAGCATGGCTGTCAACTCTGAATCTGATTCAGCATGAGCACACACTATTATAGTGGGAAACTCAGCCTCATCTTCATTTTCAGCGCATAACACCCCTCTCTCCGATGCAGCAATTGACATCTGTCCTCTGCCAGAGCCCCAAATGAAACGCTAGGTCCCCTTTTTAAAAGGACCAGCAATCCCATCTGTAAGCTACCAGCAGGCATGTGAGACATGCGTGTCAGACTCGACGGCACACGGCGCGCTGAACGCTCGAGCCCTTATGAAAAAGGCAAGACAAACAACGCGCCGACGTGGTCATGTTCTCATGAGAAAACATGAACCACCCACAAACACAGTCTCAGCATGCTTGCGATGCGATAGAGGAGTGGGGGGCCCACGGAGACGTACCCGGCGGGGAAGCCCCACTGTAATCCTCAGGTCACCAAGGCTTATTAGCCGAAGTAGCCCTTTTCTGGTGCACCAGAAAAGGAACTAGATCGGGGAATAGGCGAAGGGACTCACATGAGGTTTCATAGTCTCGACCACGCATCTAGAGCACCGAGTGACGCGCTGGGTTGCCGTGATAACCCGCGCTGTCAGCCGGCCGCTCGACGGCACACAGCGCGCTGAACGCTCAAGCCTTTACGAGAAAGGTGAGACGAACAGCACACCGACGTGATTACATTCCCCTGAGAGAACATAGATCACCCACGAACGCAATCTCACATGTTTATATGTGAGAGAGATTGTGGCCGTCAAATGAGGACAGGAAACAACCGCATCCAGAAACACACGGTTTGAATGACATCTTGAAAAAGACGCAGGGTCAAACCATGTAAGCTCTTTTAGAGGAAAACGCTCTGACAGTGCTGAAGCACACAGGGGAACGGCCGCGGCTCACAGCAGTTTGAAAGTGCAAGCCTGCTGTGAGCACACAATCTCATTGAAGATGCCCAGCTCTGAGCTGTGAAAACAGCTGTTTGTTCGTCAAACGTGACGCGACCACCGCTGAACGTGCTATATCACCCGCACCAGATCCAGAGACGTCAACTCCAAAGGCAGACTCGTAGTAACACTCTTCGTAGGAACACAACACTGGAAACCACAGCAATTGCTCGGCTCCGAAGCAGAAAGCAAAGATGCGGTGCTTCCACTTCCTTATTTATACCCGCGCTGCGGGAGAAGAGTGGAATGCGTGAACCGCATGCCAATGTTCATTGATTCATTTTAAAACACTCGAAGTAGATTGGTCTCTGAAAACGATCCCCAATTCGTCGGTCAGTTCTGACGTACGTCGAACGTGACTGACTGAAAGGGAACTACAGTGGGGAGAACAGGTTTTCCTACTTACAAAGCATGTAGAGGTCTGTAATTTTTATCATAGGTACACTTCAACTGTGAGAGACGGAATCTAAAACAAAAATACAGAAAATCACATTGTATGATTTTTAAATAATTAATTTGCATTTTATTGCATGACATAAGTATTTGATCACCTACCAACCAGTAAGAATTCCGGCTCTCACAGACCTGTTAGTTTTTCTTTAAGAAGCCCTCCTGTTCTCCACTCATTACCTGTATAAAAGACACCTGTCCACACACTCAAACAGACTCCAACCTCTCCACAATGGCCAAGACCAGAGAGCTGTGTAAGGACATCAGGGATAAAATTGTAGACCTGCACAAGGCTGGGATGGGCTACAGGACAATAGGCAAGCAGCTTGGTGAGAAGGCAACAACTGTTGGCACAATTATTAGAAAATGGAAGAAGTTCAAGATGACGGTCAATCTCCCTCGGTCTGGGGCACCATGCAAGATCTCACCTCGTGGGGCATCAATGATCATGAGGAAGGTGAGGGATCAGCCCAGAACTACACGGCAGGACCTGGTCAATGACCTGAAGAGAGCTGGGACCACAGTCTCAAAGAAAACCATTAGTAACACACTACGCACGTAAGGTCCCCCTGCTCAAGCCAGCGCATGTCCAGGCCCGTCTGAAGTTTGCCAGTGACCATCTGGATGATCCACAGGAGGAATGGGAGAAGGTCATGTGGTCTGATGAGACAAAAATAGAGCTTTTTGGTCTAAACTCCACTCGCCGTGTTTGGAGGAAGAAGAAGGATGAGTACAACCCCAAGAACACCATCCCAACCGTGACGCATGGAGGTGGAAACATCATTCTTTGGGGATGCTTTTCTGCAAAGGGGACAGGACAACTGCACCGTATTGAGGGGAGGATGGATGGGGCCATGTATCGCGAGATCTTGGCCAACAACCTCCTTCCCTTAGTAAGAGCATTGAAGATGGGTCATGGCTGGGTCTTCCAGCATGACAACGACCCGAAACACATAGCCAGGGTAACTAAGGAGGGGCTCCGTAAGAAGCATCTCAAGGTCCTGGAGTGGCCTAGCCAGTCTCCAGACCTGAACCCAATAGAAAATCTTTGGAGGGAGCTGAAAGTCCGTATTGCCCAGCGACAGCCCCGAAACCTGAAGGATCTGGAGAAGGTCTGTATGGAGGAGTGGGCCAAAATCCCTGCTGCAGTGTGTGCAAACCTGGTCAAGAACTACAGGAAACGTATGATATCTGTAATTGCAAACAAAGGTTTCTGTACCAAATATTAAGTTCTGCTTTTCTGATGTATCAAATACTTATGTCATGCAATAAAATGCAAATTAATTACTTAAAAATCATACAATGTGATTTTCTGGATTTTTGTTTTAGATTCCGTCACTCACAGTTGAAGAGTACCTATGATAAAAATGACAGACTTCTACATGCTTTGTAAGTGGGCAAACCTGCAAAATCGGCAGTGTATCAAATACTTGTTCTCCCCACTGTAGGTACTGCCAATAGGTGAGACATTTTAAACAAAATTTTAGCATACTATAGATAAATAGTATAAAAGACTGAGAGTTGTTACACAAATAAAAAGTTGCTACACAAATGCACCTGCTCTATTAGTGTTGCTTCTCTCTCCAGTATCTCCTTCATATGAGCCTATAATAGTTCAAAAAGAAACCATATGAGGTGCTCAGTCTCATTTGCTCGTGTAAAGATGAATGTTAGTCTGTAGAAAGACGAACAGACTTAGAAGTTGGTAAGAGAGTTAATAATGCAGAAAACAGAAACTGTCTGTATCTCAACAAACAGTAGCAGTATTGTATATGAGTGCTCTGGGGAAAACCCCGCCCACCAGTTTCTGTGCACTGATTAGTTGACACGTGGTGCAGGGAGGTCATGTTGAATGTCAGTACTTTAGTACGAAATATAGTATTACCATAGTGCAGATTTAGTAATGAGTGAGCCATCCCTACTTTGTTCCCGGATTTTTTTTCTGAACTCAGTAAGGTTTTTCCTGGCCTGATCTGAAAAAAATTATCCTGACACATATAGGGAGATGCACACAACTATTTAGCTAATGATATATTATTTGTGTGTAAAATGTCTTAACTTTTGGCTGTCCTAAAAAATAAAAGTCAAGACAGGGTTATTATCATTAATTAGAACTTAAATAAAATAAAAAATTACATTACTTGAAATAAAATAAAAATTAACTGAAATATGTATAAAACGTATTTTATATCAGCTAGTTGCCAATATTTCTCATTCTCATTTAATAAAAGCAGCTCAGTTTATTCCAGTGATCAAAGCTGAATTTTCAGCATCATTACTCCAGTCTTCAGTGTCACATGATCCTTCAGAAATCATTCTAATATGATGAATTGCTGCTCAAGAAACATTTCTGATTATTATCAATGTTGAAAACAGTTGTGCTGATTATTATTTTTGAGGAAATTGTTCTACCATTCAAAAGTTTTGGTTCAGTAATATTTAAAAACAAAAATCAGCAACAATGCATTAAATTAATCAAAAGTTACATTAAATACGTTCATAACATTACAAAAGATTTCTGTCAAATAAATGCTGTTCTTTTGAACTTTCTCCTCATCAAAGAATCCTGAAAAAATATGTACCACGATTTCCACAAAAATATTAAGAAAAACTGTTTTCAACATTGATAATAATAAGAAATGTTTATTGAGCAGTGAATGAAAGGCAAATTTATAATAAGTTTTAAATTGCAAAATTTAAATTAATTAGCAATTTTTAATCAGAAAAATTTGATTTTTTCCCTGTCGTGCAGCCCTAATACACACACACACACACACACATTTTCATGTTTTATGGGGACTTTCCAAAGACGTAATGGTTTTTATACTGTACAAACTGTATATTCTCTCTTCCCTTACACTAACCCTACCCCTAAACCTACCCATCACACAAAACTACAGGCATTTTTACATCTTCAAAAAAAACCTCATTCTGTATGATTTATAAGCTTGTTTTCTCATGGGGACCTCAATTTAGGTCTCCACAGTGGCACGAGTCCCCATGAGTCAGTGTGCATTCAGGTTGAAGTCCCCACCGGGATAGAAAAACATGAACACACACACACACACACGTGTTTTCATGTTTTATCGGGACTTTCCATAGACATAATGATTTTTATACTGTACAAACATATTCTATCACCTAACCCTAAACCTACCCATCACAGAAAACTTTCTGCATTTTTACATTTGCAAAAAATATCACTTAGTATGTTTTATAAGCTGTTTTCCTCATGGGGACCAAAAAATGTCCCCACAAGGACAAGGATTTTGGATATTGCCATCTTTGTAGGGACATTTTGTCCCCATAACTTAGGGTTTACCTGAACCACACACACACACACACACACACACACACACACACACACAAACACACACAGAGTCTCATATATAGGACAGTAAATTAATGAGATTCTGTCAGGGCTACAATAGGCTTCCACACCTTTTTCTCTCCAACACACACAAAAACGTATTGATAGAGTCAGATCGACAAAAAAATCTTTCTTGTGTGTGTGTGATGTGAAATTGAAGTGTGTGCTCACTGGAGGAGCAGATAAGAGTTCTTCTGTCTGATTGGCTCTGTGGAGATATGAAGACCAAAGACTTCAGCCTGAGACGTCTAGCTCTGATCCAGCTTCTCCAGCTTTGTTCTGTTAAAGGGGTTGTTCATTCAAAAATGAATGTTCTGTCATCATTTACTCACCCTCATGTCGTTCCAAACCTGTACGACTTTCTTTCTTCTGGGGAAAAAAAGCAGATCTGAGGCAAAATGTCCAGAGTGCTCTATTGTATGAAAGCATATGGTGACTGTCGAGCTCCAACAATGACAAAAAAGCACCATTAACACAACATAACAGCAGTCCATATGACACGTGTGCAGTAGTCCAAGTCTTCTGAAGTCATACAATAGCTTTGTAGTCATGAGAACTACTTTTTATGGTGCTTTCTTGTCATTTCTGGAGCTTAACAGCATCCATCCTATTCACTGTCTTTAGAAAAAAGCAATGTGCATATGCAGCTAAACAACTTCTTTTGTGTTTCACTGAAGAATGAAACATCTGTGGTTTTGGAACAACATGAAGGTGAGTAAATAATGACAGGGCTTACCTGTTAACTCTAGCACTGAAGTCAAGCTCTCACTGGGAGTTTGTTGCACAGCCTTTTAAACAGCTAAATCAGTTCAATCATCTGTGTCAGGAGTCTGGAGGACAGGTGGCACATGCTCCAGCACTGATGAATTTGAGTAATTTCAGTATCATCTGGTCATTAAAGAGCTCTAATGAATGGAAAGTGGAGCATGTTACAGGTCAAACTGACCACTCATCTGGACAGATCAAGACTGGAGCGACTGAATTAACACTCGCACAGCGGCAGATGTGAGTGAAAGTGGCTCTGGCTACTGCTGGTCATGAAGTGCAACAACCAGTTTAATTGTTTAATCACAATCAAAATATTTTGTAGAAATTTCATTGCATAATAAAACAAGGAAAAAAAAAACACAACTGTCATGATTCCTCAATTAAATTTGAGTACTCAATTTTAAAAAATCCTCAATTACAATTTACCCGTGTCAAGTAACCGGCAACATACCGGAAGTGGCGCATTCCACTGACAAGAATCCATGAACCGCATTATTAGACTGTTTTCTTAGGCTGTGCGGTGTATTAAAACCAGTTAAAAAAAACATACTATTGCATAGTGCTATTGGGAATTCACAAAAGCTGCAATTCAATGAAATAACACATGAACTGTTATCATTTCCATCTCTGCTGCGAGTTTGGGTTACTTATAATGTTCATCTGGGAACACAATGTTCGCCATTTCATCAGATTTGTAACGTAAACACTAAATATGCAACTGTTCATCGCGATTTCAAAATAAAAGTTTAAACCCTTGCTCTGAGTTTGCATGTTTTGATGGCCACATATTCTTTTAAGAAATTACAGAGGCTGTAGCATTTCTATCGTAAAGAAGTGGACAAATATTAAAGATTAAATAAACATTTGAATTAAACAAGGATTTGATGTGCTGTAAAGTGTAACAACACCAGACCATTGGTGCCCTCTGCAGGCATTTGTTATAATACGTAATGTACATAAGTTGATTGTTTATATTATATATATTATGTTTTTAGTGTTGTTCTATAAAACCATATGAATACTTGCTTTTGATACTTTATTTGAATCAAAAATGATTGCCTCATTGTTATTATATATGTATTTTAAGTCATTTTAAATGCTTAGGTCTTTATGTCTATTTTTATTACCAGAAAAAATATCTGATTACTCGATTAATCGTCAAAATAATCGACCGAATACTCAATTACCAAAATAATCATTAGTGACACATATATATATATATATATATAAATAATGTATATGTGTGTGTGTGTACAGTATATACAGTGCATCCGGAAAGTATTCACAGTGCTTCACTTTTTCCACATTTTGTTATGTTACAGCCTTATTCCAAAATGGATTAAATTCATAATTTACAAACAAAACCCCATGATGACAACGTGAAATAAGTTTGTTTGAAATCTTCGCAAATTTATTAAAACTAAAAAACGAAGAAAAGAAAAAAAAAAAAAAAAAATCACATGTACATAAGTATTCACAGCCTTTGTTCAATACTTTGTTGAAGCACCTTTTGCACCAATTACAGCCTCAAGTCTTTTTGAGCATGATGCTATAAGCTTGGCACACCTATTTTTGGGCTGTTTCTCCCATTCTTCTTTGCAGGACCTCTCAAGCTCCATCAGGTTGGATGGGGAGCGTCGGTGCACAGCCATTTTCAGATCTCTCCAGAGATGTTCAATCGGGTTCAAGTCTGGGCTCTGGCTGGGCCACTCAAGGACATTCACAGAGTTGTCCCGTAGCCACTCCTTTGTTATCTTGGCTGTGTGCTTAGGTTCATCTTCCAACAGGACAATGACCCTTCGCCCCAGTCTGAGGTCCAGAGTGCTCTGGAGCAGGTTTTCATCAAGGATGTCTCTGTACATTGCTGCATTCATCTTTCCATCGATCCTGACTAGTCTCCCAGTTCCTACCGCTAAAAAAAAAAAATAAAAAAAAAAAATCCCCACAGCATGATGCTGCCACCACCACCACGCTTCACTGTAGGGATGGTATTGGCCAGGTGATGAGTGGTGCCTGGTTTCCTCCAGACATGACGCTTGCCATTCAGGCCAAAGAGTTCAATCTTTGTTTCATTAGACCAGAGAATTTTGTTTCTCATGGTCTGAGAGTCCTTCAGGTGCCTTTTGGCAAACTCCAGGCAGGCTGTCATGTGCCGTCTGGCCACTCTACCATACAGGCATGATTAGTGTAGTGCTGCAGAGATGGTTGTTCTTCTGGAAGGTTCTCCTTTCTCCACAGAGAAACGCTGGAGCTCTGTCAGAGTGACCATCGGGTTCTTGGTCACCTCCCTGACTAAGGCCCTTCTCCCCTAATCGCTCAGTTTGGCCAGGCGGACAGCTCTAGGAAGAGTCCTGGTGGTTCCAGACTTCTTCCATTTACGGATGGAGGCCACTGTGCTCATTGGGACCTTCAATGCGGCAGAAATTTTTCTGTACCCTTCCCCAGATCTGTGCCTCGATACAATCCTGTCTCGGAGGTCTACAGACAATTCCTTGGACTTCATGGCTTGGTTTGTGCTCTGACATGCACTGTTAACTGTGGGACCTTATATAGACAGGTGTGTGCCTTTCCAAATCATGTCCAATCAACTGAATTTACCACAGGTGAACTCCAATCAAGTTGTAGAAACATCTCAAGGATGATCAGTGGAAACAGGATGCACCTGAGCTCAATTTTGAGTGTCATGGCAAAGGTTGTGAATACTTATGTACATGTGATTTTTTCGTTTTTTATTTTTAATAAATTTGCAAAGATTTCAAACAAACTTCTTTCATGTTGTCATTATGGGGTATTGTTTGTAGAATTGAGGAAAAAAAAAAAAAAAATATGAATCCATTTTCAAATAAGGCCGTAACATAAAATGTGGAAAAAGTGAAGTGCTGTGAATGCTTTCTGCATGCACTGTGTATGTATAATATATATATATATATATATATATATATATATATATACACACACACACACACACACACACACACACACACACACACACACAGTGGTAGCCAAAATTATTAGGACACTTGGCATCTGGGAGTCGTCTTATTGGGCCTGGATTTATTTTCCAAGAGGACAATGACCTGAAACATTCTTCTAAGTATTGCCGGAACCACCTGCAACGGAAGGAATCTGCTGGAAAATGATGGACTAGCCCCCTCAAAGTCTGGACCTCAACCCCATCGAGCACATTTGGGGCGAGCTGGAAAATAAACTGGACAGATCTATTGTACATTCAAAGGAAAGCCTTTGGTTTCAGTTGCAGAAGGCATGGGATAACATTAGTGTTGAAGTTCTCAGAGGAAATATATTGACACTACGCCAGAGAGATGTGCTGCTGTAATTGATGCAAAAGGTGGACATACCAAATATTAAAGTTAAAAGTGGATAAAAACAGTACGACTCACTTCATCTGATATTTGATGTCAGAGTTTTCATATACATTATATATATATATATATATATATATTTTTTTTTTTTTTACATATTTAAACTTCAATGGTTAACGACAGGACATGTTGAACTTGTTGACATTCCTGTTGTTAATCCACTGAAGCTAAAATATGTATAACAAAATCACAACATGTTTGTGTAAGGTGGCGTATCACAAAAAAGACGTGACTAATCAGACCCAGATGAAATTTGCACACTTTTTTTTTTTGCTCTGGTTTTGGATGAAAATCCTTTGAATTGCAGTGCAGCGAGTGCTTTCTGCAGGTGCAGAATCCCTGTGTAAATGATGCTGCGTGTGACAGGCACCTACTGCAAATACACACAAACGCGCTAAATTATTTCACTGCACAACAAAATGTATATTTGAATGAAATATTGAAAAATATGCTACACTGTCAGTAAAAAATAAATAAAAAATAAAAAAAAAACTTTTTGCAGTTCACCCACCCTTGGCAGGTGAGGCAGAAATGTAATTTTGCACCCAGCACTTACACACACACACACCTCTTCTCTGGAGGATTTGAGCTAAACGCTGCCCATCAGACACCAGAAGAATTCTGAGTGCCGAACTCTCTGCCTCGTGTCCATGGCAACGTCAGAGTTTTTCCCATCTCAACAAAGACCTGCGGGAAAACGACAGATTCTGAGCAGAATGAGAAAAAGAATGACAGACACAAAGCTGATGAATCAGTGTCAGATATCCATCTGTTGATTGTTCACAATACTGACTCTGAGCAGAATAAACTAATAAATAGCTCAGGTGTGTGAATTTCACACTCACCTGTACAGTAGTTTGCATTTGTTTTGCTCTGAGGTGGTACATTACATTCGAAAAGTTCTTTTTAATATTTTTTAACAATGATCTCCTGCAGGCGAACTTAAAGAGAGGTTTGTTTTTGACTCAGAAACATTAATTCAGCCTCAGTTTTGAGCATCATATCAATAATGAAAGCAGACAGAGCAGTTCAAGCACTTCAAATCAGACATGAGTAGTTTAAAGTTTTAATACAGAATAAACTGAATGGAATGAATATATATACTCATGAAATATTAGCTTGTTTAAATTGGTCTGCAATATTTGAAAAAGGGGTTTGCAAGTGTTTTGGATTGCAAAACGTCATATTTGAGGTTAGTGTGGTGTTTCTGTGTCGGGAGCTTATAGCAGCATGATTTATCTAAACTACTGGAGATTATCATATTAAGCAAAATCTATATTTTGTGTGTTGTGTTGGTGTAGTCATTAAGTTTGAGTTTAAAGAGACTTGGTGATTAGGTGTTCAGATTTGATCAAAGGTGGTACTTCGCCTGAAATGTTTGAGAACCACCACAATAATGAATTCTCTTCATTTGAGGGATTTTCTCAGCTAATATTGATAATCTACCATTCAAAAGTTTGAGGTCAGTCATTTTTTAAATAAATTTCATCAAGGATGCAATAAATGGATCAAAAGAGACATTAAAGACATTTATAATGTTAGAAAAGATTTCTATTTCAACGAAATGCTGTTTTCTAAGGCTGCACGATATATTAAAAACCATACTATAGCCAGTAAAGAAGTGGCCAAATATTAAGTAAACATTTGAATCAAATGTTGTTTGGTCAGTATTAAACAAGGATTTGATCTGCTGTAAAGTGTAACAACAATAACACCAGGCCGTTGGTGCCTTCTGATGATTGTTTGTATATGTTACCCATGCTGGCAAAATGAGTCAGAATGCGCACGGGATAATTTCGAGCTATAGGCAAGACAAGTGAAAACCTCAAAATCGTAATTTTTCACAAAAATTAGTTCATTAAGCACTTGTCTAGCAATTCCAATGCTCCAAATAGCAATTAAACATCTAAAAGTATCTTTATGTGTAGGTTTTCTGAGAGGAGCACCTTTCATTTGTCCATGAAAAACTCTCTCACTCGTGCTGACTGACAGATCCGAAGCGCTCACAAAGACGCCTCAGACAGTGCGCGATCCCGATATACACATAAACACAGAATTACAGTATTTCAAAATATCTGTCTTGGCAAGTATTCATGCAAACATTATCTGTTATGTCTTATGTGAATGTTTAGTTAACTGTTGGGGAAAACATCTGATGTGTGACATTATTTTGGATCCGTGCGATACAGTAGGCCTTAATATATAGGATGTCTGTTTCATTTATGTTAACAATTGTGGTATAATGGGAAAAAAAGTTGAATATGTATTTTTTCTATAGGTTTTGACTTTGTGTGTGCCAAATTTGGTATTATTACCTGGGATTTTAAGGTATGTTGCTGAGAGATTTTGTTTTGGAACCTTCAAAAAACTTTAACTCGATTTCTCTCAAAATTGACTTTGCTGACTCTGTCGACTTCAAACAGGTCCCCTTACAGTGAAGTCACCATTTTGCACCATCATGTTTCTACAGTAGCCCTAAAAGGACAAACTGCTCAACAGAGTGCTAGCTATGCTCTGCATTCTCAGATGGCGATATCTTTGTCCTGTGTCGGCCACCGTAGCTTCTCTATGTGCTTCGAAAGGGAGGGGTGAGCGGTGGCTGATTGCAATTCACAACCTCACCGCTAGATGGCGCTAAAATTTACACACTGCACCTGTAATAGAGAATAAATAACTAACTATAATTTAAATAATAAATAATTTTTGAAAATTTGCTCACTGCAACTCATTTTGCCAGCACGGGTCACATATTTTGTATTTTAACAGTGTTGTTCTATAAAACCATATGAAACTTGCCTTTGATACTTCATTTGAACCAAATATTATTGCCTCATTGTTACTATATATGTATTTTAAGACATTTTAAAGGCTTAGGTCTATTTTTATTACCCAATACCTGTTACGAACTGCTCCGAGACACGAAGGTTGAGGATCCAAATGCAGTATTTATTAGAAGGGTAATCCACAATCTTCGTCAAAACTACAGGCAAGGTCAAAACACAGGTAGGCAGTCCAAACAGGCAAACAAGACAAGGGACAGAGGCAAAAGGGTAATCCGGGACACAGGAAAGAAATCCAACAAACCAAGAGACATGAAACCGGTGAGAACACTCAGAAGTGCAGAGTAACAACAAAACAAGACTTAGCAAAGAATGACAGGGTGAACAGGCTAGATATAGGCAGAGGTAATGAGACACAGGTGTAAACAGTGAGTGCTGATGAGTCAGGGCAAAGGATTATGGGTAATGTAGTCTATGATGGAATGACAGTCCGGGTTAGAGTGCCCTCTGGTGGTGATCAGGGGCACTCACACTGGTGAATCGTTACAATACCAAAAAAAAAAAAATCTTGATTAATTGTCAAAATAATTGACCGATTGCTCGATTACCAAAATAATTGTTAGTGACAGCTCTACACTGAAGAGTGAAAACTGGAGTAATGATGCTGAAAATTCAGCTTTGCATCTTTGGAATAAATTAAAATATATTAAAATAGAAAACAGTTATTTTAATTTGTAATAATATATATTTTTTTAATTCAGTATTTTTGATTAAAAAAAATGCAGCCTTGGTGAGCATAAGATACTTCTTTCAAAAGCATTAAAATAATCTTACCGACCTTAAACTTTTGAACAGTAGTTGATATGCAATTATTTGGGATTAGTTTAATTAATACGTGTATCATGTAATTAACTGATTATGCAACATTGACAAAGTGACCATTGCTTCCTCTCTCTCTCTCTCTCTCTCTTTGTAATACAGTAAAAATGCAATGCTTCCCACCTCTCTTCTATGTTAATGTGCCGACTCCATTAGTGTTTTATCGGACGTCTCTCTTTGTCCCAGTGTCCCGGCTCACCAGCTGATTAGACGCTCTCAGAGCAGCCAATAAAAACATCCCTGGAGATAAGACACATTCGAGCCATTATTCCAACTTTCATTTTTACCTGTTATGTCCGGGCTCATCTCCAAGAGAGCAGAGATGAGAACGCTATTATGAGCCGCTGCTTATCGCTCTCTCTGCCCCAGAGAAAGGAAGCAAGAATTACCTTTAGTATCACCACAACACAGAGTTTAACATTTCAGTACTCAGTTGTGAGAGTGAGTGACACATCAACTGCAAGCATGTGAAGTCAGAGAGCAGATTAAAAGAGTGTGGCATCATTCAGTCTCTGCTTCAGTGTTTAACGGGACTGTTCTAGTTGCGTTGCATTGCTTAGATGATTATAAAGTGAGTGTACTAATTCTGTCATGTTGAACATTAAATGGTAATTTTCCAGCTGTGGTTCTCTCACTTTAATAGGGAATTTAGAGTCGTTGTTGAGTAGATGCAGTAGATATCGTGTGCCAGTTAGTGCTGAGATGGCACCAACTAAAGGTGATAACTTTACCCAGAAGGTTTCTGGGCAGTCCCACACAGTGTGTGTAAATGTCCCCAGTGTCCCGTGAGAACCGGTACTGCAGAAAGGGCTGATTTTAAAAGTAGCGCTCTAGTTTTTGGCATTGTGTTGCTCACTCTCACCTTCAGTGATGATAACATTAGCGCTCTAGTTTAATCAGGTTACGTCACCTGCTCTCAGCTCCAGTGATTTATAATGGAAGCGCTCTAGTTTTGTTGAGTCACATCTAGGGCCCTATGAAATCCACTTTATCTTTTCCCAAATTCCATTTTATTTTTTGCCAAATACCATGTTTTTTCATTTTTATTCGGTTTAATTATATATTTTAATAATCAAAAAAGCATGTCTAATCAATTGAATTCCAAAAACTTTTATAATATAATGTAAAACAATATAATAATTTCTTACATTTTTAACAAAAACGGTGCACATAAAACTTTGGAACAATGGAACAATTCCTTTTATTTTTTGGCCATAAAACTTTGAAAGTACTTTTTATTGTACAATAGTAATATATTTCTGTCACAATTTTTTTTTCTTTTATTTTGGTTGATTGTAGTAAAGACCTTTGAGATTATGTGTGTATTGACAACAGTTTTATCAAACAAAATGGTAAGCTTTTGAAGTGAACTCATGAACGTCGATGTAGATGCTGAAAACACAGCGAGAATGTAGACTTCATACAGTATTTCAGTAGCAGTCTTTTTGAGCTATAATATTCACACACTAGTCTCTATCACCATTTGTGTACAGTGATATTTTTGCTTTATTTATTTATGTTCCACGCAGTAAATTCCATTTTTATAACTGGATTCCATGATTACGTCTGCGTTTTCCTGCCCTACACATTACGCCACTCATTTGTGGTGTTGTAAATGAGAGCGAGTGTGAAAACAGAAAAACACTTCAGTGCTGTAACAGATCTTTGTCACTTCTGAGAAGCACACATGTGCAGACAGACAGACAGACAGACAGACAGGTGCGTTCGGGAGTGTTGGAGTTGAGCAGTATGAATAATAGATGGCTGTGTATCAAACTCCATTAGCTTCAGTGAGCTAGATGAGCCACATACTCGCGTCTCTGATGGTTTGAATGGTAACGGAGCGGTCTGCGTCTCACGTGACCTTGCTCCTTATCCCTTTATCTCTTTATCCGTCTCTCTCTCTCCTGCTGTCTGTCTGTCTGAGTGTTTGTTAAAGTCACACATATGGGTCTCTAACCGACTGTGTAATATTATGAGGTATTATGGGACTGAAATGTCCTCGACTGTCTTATTCATTTCTCTCTCTGCTACATTTAATTTTCTTTCTGTCTTTTTCAATCACACTTTCCTTCTCTTTGATTCAGAGTGTGTAGATGGCTTCACGTTCGCTCCTTTTACATCCTCTCTTTTTTTTAAACAGACGTTGTTTTCATTTGCATCATTGCTCTCTTTCTCTTTCACTCTCTCTCAGAACAACACCTCCATGTGCATGAGATTATGAACTGATAATTAGCCATCTGGATTCCATGCTGCGTGCAGTGTGTGTGTGTGTGATTGTAGGATGTGATGCTCTGAATAATTCCATATTTAGATGAAATCACTGGCATTCAGCGATATGACATTAATAAAGGCAGACAAACACTCAGACACCGATACCAGAGACAATTCACATCA